>BMAC01000089.1:157215-218190 GCA_014905375.1 Phtheirospermum japonicum
AGAGCTCAGCGAGTATGATGTGGTGTATGAGCCCAGGACCGCCATCAAGGCACAAGTGTTAGCGGACTTTTTACAGGAAATGACAAAACAGGTCGACGAAGAGACAGAGTTGAAGGCGTGGACCTTATATACTGATGGTTCGACCATGGCATCAGGGGCAGGGCTAGGCGTAGTTTTAACTAGCCCGGAAGGAGAAAACTTGGAATTTGCAATTAAGTTGGGATTCAAGGCATCCAACAATGAGGCTGAGTACGAAGCAGTGTTGCAGGGAATCAAGATGGCTAGCGAGTTGGGAGTTAGAAGATTGTGGGCGTACACTGACTCCCAACTAGTAGCTCGGCAATTCGATGGTTCTTTTGAAGCTCGAGAGGAGCGTATGGCGATGTATTTGGGAAAGTTGCGAGAGGAGGCAGCTCGCTTTGATGAGTTTACATTGGAACATTTACCGCGAGCTGAGAATACACGGGCAGATTAGCTCGCCGAAAGCAGGAGATAATGCTGGATACGGACGTACATTATAGTGACAGCAGTGTTGAGAAGAGGAGTAGAGATACATGGAGAAGTTGAGGACAAGGACGATTGGCGTGGGCCCGTTTGGGATGTCCTGCTCAAAGCACAAGAAGGGTAGAAAGGTTGAACACAAAAGATGCTAGAATCGCAGCTCGCTTCTGTATAATAAATAATGAGTTGTATAAGAGGTCGCGATTTGGACCTCTTCTGAAGTGTTTGGCCAAAGAGCGCGGGATGGAGGTGCTAAAGGAGATACATGAGGGATATTGTGGGGATCATGCAAAGGGAAGGCACTAATGAACATTACACTAGCTCGCGGAGCTGTCGAAACGATTGATGAGATACGAGATAGAGCCGCAGCTCGGGTGGAACGTTATAAACAACAAGTGCAGGCTGCCTTTAACAAACACGTCAAACACCGACGGTTTCAGGTCGGAGATTTGGTTTGGAAGAGGGCTGATGCCTTGAAGGCAACCAAGAAATTGGAGCCGAACTGGATTGGGCCGTTCAAAATAATCAAAGTACTTCGAGGAGGGGCATACATCCTTGAGACTGCGAGAGGAAAGGTCGTACCACGAAGCTGGAATGTATGCCATTTGAAAAGATATTATGCATAGAGGGAGCACGGGAGAGGGTAACTCTGGGCCGGAGGGCACCTCTCCCGACCTCGGGAGTTAGGAATTATGTTTTTGTTTTAATTATTATGGGTGGGAGAGGGTAATTCTGGACCGGAGGGCACCTCTCCCGACCCGACGACCTTAGTAATATGATGTTTATGTAAGTACATATGGTGCGGGAGGAGGTARCTCTGGATTGGAGRGCACTTCGCCCGACCATATGAGTTGATTAAATGAATAAAGTCATGAGATATTTTTTATGTTTGAGTTTTATAAATGCATGTGATATAGGCAGAGGATAAATCCTGTCGGGTTGTACTATTAATTCCGACGCTCCTATTAGGTCGATGCCGACGCTTTTTTAAGGTCGATGGTTATTTAACTCTGACGCTTCCATTAGGTCGATGCCGACGCTCCTATTAGGTCGATGCCGACGCTTTTTTAAGGTCGATGGTTATTTAATTCCGACGCTCCTATTAGGTCGATGCTGACGCTCTCATAAGGTCGACGATAAGGTTAATGCCGACGTTTTCACAAGGTCGATGATCATGCTGATGCTTTCATAGGGTCGACGTTTAGTTATGATGATATATATCTGTGGAATAGGCAGAAGATGAATCTTGCCGAATTATATAACTCCCAATGTGTTGAATGGGTTTGTGTTTGCATATTGTTGAGATGGAGATATACCCTAATATTTTTCTCAAGTTAATATGTTGATAGTTATCATACGGTTATGTTCATGGCGAGCTAACATAATGTTATTCAGGGCGAGCTAGTATGATTCTTGTTTGTTACAAAGTACAGTGATTGATTCTAAGGTTTGCAAGGATGATATAGTTTGATCCATAATATGGTTAAGAATGTTGAGTTACATAAAGAGCGAGCTATGAATTATGCATAGTCTTATGCAGTCTGCTCGGGTACAGTGTCGAGGTCAGAAGGCGCGGGCTCAGAGGTAGTGGTGCGGCTGGATTCTGGCACAGACTCGGGTGCGGGCTCCGGGAGTAGGTCTTCCAGAGGCGTTTGTATCTCGCCACCTACCCCTGCGGCCAGGACCGCTTGGCTTTGACAACGAAGCCACCACTTCGCGTGAATGGACTGTTTCCAATCACCTTTGAAAAAGCTGAAGGGGGTCATCTTGTTGATTAAGGCCTAAGCATCCGGGGTGTATGTAATGTTTAGCCCGGCCACCTCTTCCTTGATGATCCTGGCAGTTTCGGTGACCCATTCGGCTGCACCGCGAGCCATCAGTCCAAAGTAGATTGACGATGTTTGATATGCTCTGATGAGCTCCTGGCGGTATGCGTCAATGAACTTCCGACCGTCCTCGCTGAGGAGGAGTGTTCTCCGACCCTCGACGATGCCCTCTTCGCGAGCTGTTTTGGTTAGCTCGGATTGTTCTTTGAGTTCCTCGGTCTTTCGTGCGAGTTCCTCAGCTTTCTGCGCGAGCTCACCAGCCTGTTTGTGTAGCTCGCTACTCAGGCGTGTCGTTTCATCCCTCAGGCTGTTGTTTTGACTGGCGGAAATTGCCAGCTGCTCTTAAGCTTTCACCCTTTGGAGTGCTTTATCCAGCTCCCCCTGTGTCAGGGACAGTTGCTGGGTCTGCTGTTCAGCTCGGACATTTAGCTCGTCAACAGTTTGCTGCAGGTCGGCCCCTGTTGAGCGAGCTATGAGTTCTTCGGAGAACTTAGCAAATACGGGCTTTAGCTGTTGAAGTGCTTGCTCGCGAAGAAGGGCCTCCACATCTGCAGCCGTATCCAACTTCGCCAGCACTTTGCTCATATTCGCAGTACTGGCAGAGGTCGTCGGTAATCCTTTTTGGAGACGACGCCTTTTTGTTTTTGGAGGGCTTGGACTGCGAGCTTTGGGAGCCTGCACTTTAGGGCTGCTGGAGACGTTGGGCAGAGGTCGCTTGCCCTTATTCCTGCCTCTGAGGATCAGCTGGCCCTCCTCTTCTTCGTCTTCGATTTCGACCGGCTCGGGCGTCGGTCGAGGGGCCTTTCCAATACTGCTAGAGATGGGGGCGGCGCGAGCTGTGGAAGAAGTAGCTTGCTTCTTCTTTTCCTCGGGGAGAGCAGCCGCACAGGAGTTGATAAAGGAAACTGCAAATAGAGAAATTACGTTATATTTTCATTTTGGCACATGTGGATGAATGAAATTGAAAAAACTATAATACCCACCAAAGTCAGATCTAGAGATAACGAGATCTGGTTCCACCGGGCTGGAATCGATGCCCGCATAACGAAACATGGCGGAACGGCCGGTGATGAGAACCAGGTCAAAAGGATGTCGGCCCCATTCCACGAGCTGTTCAAAGTATCTCTCATATAGCAGAGGGCTCTCCTTGGAGTTAGTGGGTTTGATTTGCGGAGGGGTACGATCCTTTAACTCGGTTATAAACGGCCAAGCTTCGGTATTATGGATGAAGAAAAAGTTCTTCCTCCATTCAGGAACTTTATTTTGGGGACCCGCAAGAAACTTAGGTCGCCCCGCGCGATATGAGAGGTAGAAGGAGTTTTGTTGGTATTTTATTTGAAAACAAAAATGGAAGAAGCCTGGGTCGATACGGGCATTATAATATTTACAAAGTAAGAGATAGCCGGCTAGATACCTCATTGAATTGGGGGTTAGTTGGAGAAGTGATATATTGTACATATTAGAAATATCAATGTAAAATTGATGAACTGGAAATCTAAATCCTGCCAGCAATAGTGAATCGTATATAGTTATATGGTTAGGAAGAGGTCGCATGGGATCAACATGCGGGCTGTCGGGTAAAATCAGACCGGCAGTATGAGGGAGATTGAGGATGCGCTCGAATTGTTCTATCTTTTCGATGTCAGGAAACAGCCAGCAATTGTGCTTTACCTCTTTGGTTGTTAGACAGGACGAGGGTAGGTCGTCGAAGGAAAGGATCTTATTTACAGTCACTGGATTCTCCTGAAAATGTTCGAGAGACGTGGGGTTCCTTGATTCAGGAAGAGGAACGCCTTCAGGGATGAGAGGAGTTTCTGTGATAAGAAGGGGGAGGCTGCCTGAGGGGTTACTGGCTGTGGTTTGGGCTTGTAGCTCCTCCCATGAGACATCACCCTCCGGCTCGTCGCGTAGGCCAGAGGAGGTTAAGACCAAGGGTTTTTGCTTTGGTTCAATGACAAAGGGGTTTTCAGCAAAATCGGAGTCAGGAGAGAGAAATTGGGGATTATTATCAGATGTTGTTGATGATTGTTTCGTATCAAGGTGTGTCCAGGGGGAGGGATAACACAGTAAATACACATAACTCAGCAGATGCAGTTATAAATTCGACAATAAAATTAAATTGGAGGAGAATTCGGGGACTTACACATATCACCGAACTCGTCCATTATTGGTAGACTGCGAATTAATGAGAAGTTCCTGAGTAACTGCGATTTGGCGAGCTTTTTTGCAGAGCGATAATGGCGGAAGTTTTAATTGAGATATTGTAAGGTGGTGATTTGGGAAGGTGGAAAGTTTTTGTATAGGGAGGCGGAAAGCTGATGTGACAGATAGGAGCGGGATTAATTAGGGTTTGCAAAGGGAATGTTTTGGGCCTTTAATTCTTGGGCCCACTGAACTTATTATATGCCGAGATTTTGAGATTGCGCCGCGTGGCGGGCCGCATTTAATGAAGCGTCAGTGGGACGAGACAGAAAGCAAGAAGGCGTGTTTTGACTTTGTAGTTTTGTCATGATTATGGACTTACATTTTTGAGCTCGGCTGGTACAGAAGTTTTCAGGTCGCCATATGAAAAGAAGGTTGAGCTCGTAATAATACATCTCGGGTGCTGCTTAAGTGCTGTACTTGGGGACTCGTGATTACTTTGGGGAAAGAGCTCGATATCTTTCGGGTCGCGTGAACACGTTGCGACCTGTCGTAGCTCGGTTTGTTGAAATTGGGCGGTTCTGATGCGAGCTTTGGTACGATGCATTGCTTTTTCGTCTATCTACTTGTTTGGTACTTTTGAAATTTTATGTTTACATGTTCTACCTGATTTCATACCTCAATCAACTAGAACATGGGGGACTAGCTGATACGGACCAGAATAACCGTACGTGAAATTATGTGGTGAATGTGGCTATTCGTGGAAAGCGACCTCATTTCTTAGGGAGGGTGTACCCCTGGGAGGTGAGCGAGTTGTGATAATGCGAATGTATGGTTTTGTGAAGAGTAGCGACCTGTAGTATGGGGATGGCTTTTCATACAGGGTCGCGACCTCTTGTACTTTGGGCTGGGTATTTGGGCCCGATTTGTGGATCTAATGTATGTGAATCATTATGGGCCTGGTGGGCTGTATGTCACGGCTTAATTGGGATATCTATGGAGAAGTTTTGTTATTTATGGGAACTGATCGTAAATGAGGAGTCCTAATTAAGAGACGATTGGGAGAATCCTTGCATACATGGAATTCTTATCGTGAAAGGTAACCCTAAATATTGGGATTCTTCTCTTGTCCCTATAAAAGGAGCCCTTGGCTTCTCTTTTGAGGTTAATGCTGGTTTACGCATTTTATTACTTTTGAGTGCACTAATATTATTGAGAGAGAAGAAGTGTGTTTTCGCTTATTAACTTAAGCATCGGAGGGCCTTAACGGGCTCGAAATCCGGCCCGTTCTAGGCGCTGTTTTGCAGGAAGTCGAGGTCGCTGAGACGATTGCGGATTCTTTGGAGGTCGTTGTGCCACGTTTGAAGGTTTTCTAGGTCAATGATCTCTATTTTTGAGGTTAGTACCCCTTTTATTTGGTAGTTCAACTTTTTGGACTCATCACAAGCTGAGGCACATAATGTCTGGCGTAACTTTCTCCGACTATGAAAAAGGCTCGGGTTTTGTACTCCGGAAATCTTTCTAACCAGTTGACTAGGAACGTGTAAGATCTGTTGCCGTTGTCTTGTCACCCGAAACATAATCTGACGATGTGTTGGAGTACGAAAACCCGACACCAGATGGAGACTCCAATAACAGGACATTTGCCACTGCGTACATAACATATACATATATAAGTTTTTCCAAATATATTATTTTTTAATAATTAATTTTTTACCAGAACTATACCATTGTTCCAGGCATATTCGTTGTGCCACGATGATTTTTCATCCGGGTTGACCCGGAATGGTCCAAAATCTGTCAGTGCTCCACCTCCCATTGACGAGCAGCCAGGCCCTGCAGCACCACATGGATGGCAATTAGGGTCATTTAAAAAAAAAAAAAGATCTAGGTAGTTTTGAAGATTTTTCTCTTTTTTCTATTATTAATTTTTGTAATTAGACGGAACTTGAAGATAGTTATCTCCCTTACACACTAATATAGACTATACTAATATTAGTCTGTTCTCATGTTTCGTCTGTGAAATAAAAATTTATATTTTATAGTCGTTAATTATTTGTCATCCGAGCTTAATAATATGAATGTAAATTGTGCGTCTAAAATATTTTGTGCGATAAATTGATGTTTTGTGTGATAATATATGTATATGTAAACAACATTAGAATATTAAATTATGACGATCAATATTAAACTTTGTGTGATAAATATTAAACTGGCCACGAAATCTCGTTGGACACATGATCATCCTCTGTATTATGATAAGTGGCTTGGCTTGTTTATTTATTGGATTAACCCTCCGCACCTTTATACTTATTTTATACATATACTTAAGTGTCCCTAATTAGAGCACATTTGTATCAATAATTAATGAGTTATTAATATTAAAATGAAAGATATCATTAAAAAATGTAAGTAAAATTTAATGTTTCAATCATACTAATACTTATTTTTTAATATTTGAGGAAGTAAAAATATGCTACTTTTGTGGAACGAAAAAAATATAAAATTAAGGGAAAAAAATAAGATTCATGTATACTAACAAAAATAATCAATTATAACTTCTATTATTGTATTCATATTATATTATTTTGATTAACTCTCATAACTAAAAACTTTTAGATATTGTGTGTATATATTTGTTAAGAGGAAGAAAGTAAAATAACAAGGAAAGAATAAAAAATAAATTTTAAATAATTATTATTGAAATAAATATATTTACTCTTTTTAATTATATTGAGAAAAAAAATTATCATGAATTTAAAATCTAGTACATCATATATAAGTAAATTTAATTGGGAAATATTACACTAATGAATTTGATTTTACTAAAATTTAAAACTTTTAAATGATTTTTCAAAAAAATAAAGTGGGGCGGGGTGGAAGAAAACGAGGGGGGAGAAAAAAATGATTTTTCTTTAAATGATTAAAGAATACCTAAAAAAAAAAGCGCAAAATGAAATAGGGAGGGTGGGAAGAAAACGAGGACTTCAGAAGGGAAAAAAAAGTTTTTTAAAATAAAGAGAACCTAAAAAAAGAAAAGGAGCAAAATGAAATAGGGAAAATATGTTGGCAAATAATAAATCCTGTACCATCTCTTCTATACCTTATTTTCAAAACAGGTAAAAAAATAATAAGAGGAATTAAAGAAAGAAAAAGAAAAAAAGAGGATTTTTCAATTAAAGAGTACTCAAGAAAAATAGAAAAAGAGCAAATGAAATAGGTAAAAAAGATGGCAAATAATATGTTGACATATGTCTTTTCCCCGATCCTGAGGACTATCTTTCTTACAAAAGTATAGGTTTTATTAAATAAAATAATATATTTTTAATTAGGAATTGAAAAAATAATACATTTTTTGAAAAAGTTGATTTTTTGGAGCGAGACGCTCCTGGGAATGGCGTCCCGCTCACAATCTAGAAGGTACAAATAATAAGCTTTCTAGAATGTGAACGGGATGCATTCCAAAGGGCGTCACAAAAAATTGTTTTAGAATGTGATGTGACCTAAAGTGACTTTCTAATCTTTCTTATGGCTGAAATGAAGAAAAAATAAAAAAAAAAAATACTCCCTCATCCCACAAAGATAATCCAATATTCCATTTTCGTCCGTCCCACAAACATAGTCCAGTTACTATATTTAACATATCATTATTTTTTTATTTCTACACATACCCTTAATTAATATTTTTGAAATACTAGTTTTTTACCTCGTAAGTTGAGAATTAATGATTACAATGCAAAATCTTACTATTCCAATAACAAATATACTAATTCCAACACTGATTTTTATAATTATTAATTGATATTAATAAATTCAAGAAGGGTATAATTGGAAAATATTAACTAAGTTAATGACTTAATTATATAAACTACTCATTTCTTAATCTGTGTGAAACCAACCGCAGGACCATCATTTTGGGACGGAGGGAGTAATAATTTTCTCATTTACAAATAAAATTAATTTTATTAAATAATTAACAACTAAACAAGAAACGAATAAATTCGATCTTTTACATAATTAAAAATTTTACACAAAATAAATCAATTGACATATTAACAAGTTTAATTATTCACATAATTAATAATTTATATGTTTTTGTTAATTTTAGTTGTTAATTGCTTGTGAAATTTAAATTTATTAATTTTTGATGAAATTGTTAATTATGTGAATAACTATATTTGTTAATATGTCAATTTATTTATTTTGTGTAAAACTCTTAATTATGTGAATAATTAAATTTATATGAAATTATTAATTATGTGAAAAAGTCTTAATTTATATATTTTGTGATAAATCATTAATTATGTGAAAGTTCGAATTTATTCGTTTATTGTTTAGTTGTTGATTATTTAATAAAATTGATTTTATTTATAAATGTAAAATTATTAATTTTGTGAAAATATTAATTTTTTATTTTTTTCATTTCAGCCCAAAAAAAGAGTAGAAAGTCATTTTAGGTCACATTCTAGAATGATTTTTATTTCTACATTCTAGAATGTCACTTTAGGTTCGGGACGCTCTTTGAAATGGCGTCCCGCTCACTTTTTAGAACGGTTATTATTTGTAACTTCTAGATTGTTCCCGCTCCAAAAAATCAACTTTTTTATAAAATGTATTATTTTTTTAATTCCTAATTAAAAATATATTATTTATTTAATAAAACCGATATAGATATACTTGATGGAACTTTTTGTCTATAATGTCAAGCTCAAGCCGCTAAGTTGGACCTAACCAAGGTTATTTGTGAAGATGAAACAAGAAAATGGACTGGAATTGGACTTTATTTGCTTCGGGGGCATATAGTAAGTAATGGACCATCTGTAAACAATAGGGCCCACGTTCATGACGCGTTTCTTGTCAAATTACAATAAAATAATATAAGAAAATACCAACCATCTTTCAAAATTATAAATATCATGATGGCTGGTTTTTAAAACAATTATATCGGTTATGGTATAATCCATTAATATCTATAAAACCGGGAAAGTTATTGTTTCATTAGTTTCACTGATCGGCGAAATCAATCTATTTGGCTCAAGTGCCTAAGAGCTATGCCCTAGTTTATTATTTTTATTATTTGTTTTTTTAACTTACATTACAAGATGGGTTGCATTATTGCATTATGAAGAGATCACTCTGAGATGATAATTTTTGGTATAGTGTTGGATAATAGTTAATGGTATACTGCAGTACCTTTTTTTTACTTGCTTTTAGAAGGTAGTTTTGGATAAGATAATTGTATACCTTGTAAGAATGGGTGTAACAATAGAATTTATAAGACATGGCATTCGCCCCACCGTGCATTTATAAAAAAGAAAAGGAAAAATAAAAAGAAAAAAATGATTAAGGGCTCAAATGAATGTCATGTCATTTATAGGGCTCCATAATGGAGCCCTATCTGGTTCTATAGAAGAACCATAGACGTGAGGCGTGGAAAAAACGTCTGGCCTAGTGCCTAGGCGTGTGAAAAGGCGGGTTAACTTGTTTTGTTGACCAATTAGGCGTGCCTAGGCGTGAAAAGGTGCATGTCTTTTAGATGAGTATTCTGATTTTTTAATTTAGCTAAATATTACAAAATCTATAATGAAATCAAAAAATATCAAATAATTAATATTTCACAAACTATTGTGTCCTATGAAAACGAACATACTTTTACGGTAAAACATTTTTCTTTTTTTTTATTGTTAAATTCACTTTTCAGAAAAATATGGATAATTGTTTTCAAAAGTATGATTTAAACATTAAAAGTATAACTTATGATTTAAAAAGTATGGTCATCTTACATGAGATCATGAATAGTATCTTGATTTTGTATAAATAATTAGTAGTTTGCTAACTATATCGAAAAATATGTAGACAAATTTGTTAAACATATTTTTTTTTTACTTATTATAACAATATAATAAATAAAATAATAAAAATATTCGAAAACGCATTCTGACGTCTACATTTCGCCGAGACACGCCTATGCTTTCAAAACTTGAACCTTGGCATTGACATAATGCCACGTCTTACGCCTTTTTAAACCTTGCTCTCAACACCCGATGTAAAAAGAACACTTTTATATCGGTTGCAAAGGAAAGATTCATATTAGATACTTTTGTATCGATGTAAAATTGGTGACTTCTATATACCCAGAATTATAACAGTTTAGAACCAATATAAAAAAAAAATTCCTGATATCAGAAGTTTTTTTTCCACTTGTGCTAGCTCGGTTCAATTCTTTTTCATTTTGTTGATTCTATAAATCAACAAACAGCAAGATTTATTAAAACTAATCTGCAAGCAAGAAGTTACCAAATTTCCGTCAAAATTATGATATATTTTAACGTCTATATAAGCTAGAATAAAAGCGCCATACAACTTAGAGATTTTACTTGGCAGGGTTTATTGGCAAGAAGCTACTTTTGCCCTGTCATGTAGGGTGCCTTCGAATCCCTATTATGTACCCAAACACGTACCCAAACACTTACCCAACTAATTATATCAGTGACCTATTACTAGCTTGCTTGTGTAAATATAATACAACTATACTCTTGCATAACAATGTGAAGCATCAAAAGAACGTATGATAATTTTAAAATTAAAAAAAAATTAAAAACATTATCACACCATGTTCAAAAGTCAAAATCTCAAACATAAGTTCAAATTTAAAAAAAAAAAAAAAAAAGTTTTGCTCCAGTGAGATTTAATCCAGCTACAAAATTCCTTTTACCCAGAGTTCTGGGGTTTTGATACAGCATCTCTGAATGTATAAAGCTCAATACACAGAGCAAGAGCGTGTTTTGACTTTTAGCTGACTGTCTGCTGATGGTTCCCATGGCCATTTGAAGACGGGCCATTTGCATATCCATTGTAACCACCTTGCCTACCATAGTAACCACCGTTCCAATTACCATTCTGATCCCCCCTCGACTGCCAATAATAGAAACGCACAAAGTTAGATGAATAGCTATGAAGCAATACAGAGTGAATAAAATATGTGTCTGCGTTATTGGTTCTTAGTGATTGAAAATATACCTGCTTGTTTCCCATATTACGACCCCAAGAAAGACGAACTGTCTGCTTGCCAATGACTGTACCGTTTAATCTCTCAATAGCGTCCTCTGCGTTGCTTCTGTCAAATGGAAAAATCGAGAAGGGTTATGCCATTGTCAAGTAATCCAAAATTGGAAACTATGATTAACCAATATCCATATTTAGCAATAATCAGAACACTCGAGATTCAGCTTCTTGCTGTTCCACGATTTTCTATATATTCTAAATCATACAGTTATACTCCCTCCGTTTCAAAATAAGTATTTTTTTTTTCACATTTTTTGTCATAAATTAAGTAACATTAAAAAATGACTCGTTGACCCAAAAATGGTCAATTAGTATCTCTAAACTTTCTCTCTCCTTCTCATAATTATCACCCTTGTTTCCGTGGGGATAGCGAGACGGATAAAATTGGAACAAATATGTATTTTATTTTAAAGAGAACAAGATCAAACCTCCAAAAAAGAAACTTATTGTGAAAAGGAGGGAGTATAATACTCAATGAACTGAATTTCAACACTATTTCATCTTTAGATGAAAATTTTTGCACCATATGTGGATCCTATTTTATATTTCTATTCTTTAGTCCAAGAAAAATAATGAGTCAAATACTGAAATTATTCCACTCATAAGACAGATTGACAATAAACATAGAGCTATTTCTCCTAACTTCTTTGACAACGCAAAACAGGTAGCTAATCAGACATACATGTATATATAAATAGAAAGAGAGAGAGAGAGATTATGGATCAAATGAACTAAGAACACTGCTATATAAAATTATACATACTGTTACTTTTGGTCAGTACGAAACTATTCTATTTTACACAAAATCGCTTTAATTAGCATTGTTCATAAATGAAATAGTACATATAGCATATTATAGTATAGTGCTTGGTCCCATTGTGATTTAGCATCGCATATGACTGAAAATAGCAGTACATATAACATAAAATAGCAATATCTCACCTATATACTAAACGAAAAGATTCATATCCTAAATATCTCAAGTGTCTAATAACTACCTAATTCAATATATCTACCTTTACAATATTTTTCCTAATTTATCTTTTCTTTTATTATATTTTTGCCAGATTTAATATTTTCCTTTTATTATATGTTGCCTAATCCAATATTTTCCTAATATAAAAATATAAAAAAGTTTGTCTTAATTAAAAGACAAATTCCCTCCCTTTCCTGCTAGGATTGGAAATCCTGTATTTTACATATCCATACGATTGAGTTTTCCATGAGATGGGAAATGCAAAGTATTAGTCGCACACGAAGTTTGTGAATATAAGATAATATTAATTACAAATAAATTTAATTATGAAAATAATCTAGATAAATTAAATGTAATATATTAGTAAAAAAAAACTTAATTATGAAAATAATCTAAATAAGTTGTATTTAAAATAAAAGTTAAAGTAACTCAATTTTTAGAATATTAAATATAAGTAGATTACGAGTTATTATGTAACTAAATATTATTAACGAATTCAATCTAAACACAAAAATATAAAGTTTTATAATAATAATTAATAAATATAGATTAGACACAGGTACAAAGCAATACAGATACTGGTTGACGAAAAGACATCTTTTGAATTTTTTTAAGTATGTAACTGAAAATTATTAACGAGTTTAATCTAAACATTAAAATATAAAAGTATTTAATATATTAATTTATTAATAAAGATTAGGCACGGGTTGAGAATATGACATGAATTTTTCTAAGTATGCAAATAAAATTATTAACGAATTTAATTTAAACATTAAAATATAAAATTATTTAATAATAAATAGTGATTAGAAATCGATACAAGACACAAGTTGAGAATACGGCATCATTAAAGAATTAATCTAAACATGAAAATATAAATTATTCATTAATAAATAGTTAATAGGCACCTGTAAAATAAGACACAGGTTGCAACATCTTTTGAATGCTTTTAGGTATTTTTAGGATTAATCACAATTCTTACAAATGATTTTATTTTTTAAATTTACCTTAATAATCTCGTGTAACACGTGGGAGTTAAACTAGTGTGTGTGTGTGTGTGCACGCGCGCACACACCATATTGAAACAGTATTTAAGAAGCCCTCAAACAGACAACACATTAATTAGGTAAACATCCTACTAATTACATAATTATAAACACAAAGACATGTAATTATTACCATTCTCTTTTGTTTTAGTTTATTTCTCTGTCCTTAAAAGTGACAACTCTACACAATTATTTCTGTAATAAGAACCGCAACACGGACTTACCGGTTCGCAAGTTGTACAAAACCGCACCCCTTTCCAGCTGGTATTTTTACAGATAAAACCTCACCAAATGGAGTAAAAGACTGTTTCAGCTCTTCATCGGTGACATCAGCGTCAAGTCCCCCAACAAATATCTACATGAAATAATTCCATGTGTCGGTAAATATCTTAACTTGAGATTAATCTTAACCGGATTCCCAACAAGGAACAGAACTTACCGTTGTGTTAGACGAATCATTCTCAGACTGACCTTGAGGCACTACACCATTCGCCTGTCCACCTGCTAATATGACAGCTAAACCAAAATTTCAAAAAAAAAAAAGAAAAGAAAGATAGAAAAGAAAGTTAAATTGGATTGTATTGCAAACTCCAATTGAATTTACTACAATATATATATATATATATATATATATATATATGTTGCACCTTGTGATGAAAAATGTTGCTGCTGAGGCGAAGGTTTCTTGGGGGTCGCAACACCAACCCGCATAGGCCTGCTCGAACAATACGCGCCGTTCATCTCAGTAATGGCTCTCGACCTCTCGTTCTCATCGCCAAACCTCACGAAGCCATAGCCTTTGGTGCGGCCACTATTCGCATCGACCACCACTTTCGCGCCTTTTACCGACGGATACTTACTAGCAAAGGTTTCAAGCAATAGCGCATCGGTTACATCGGTAGCTAAATCCCCAACAAATATTGACAAGTCCGAACCGGTCTCAGGGCGCCTATCCCTGTTATCGCCGGCGCTAAAAGACGCCCAGTTTAATCGAAAGGGTTGGTCTGTGTTTGGCATGATGGTGCCATTGTAACCCTGGAGAACTTTCTCGGCTGATGCATGAGAATTGAACTCGATGAAACCGTACCTCTCGGATTGACCAGTCTGCTTGTTACGGATTATCTTGACTGAGACAACCTATAAGTGCGGATATCAGGAGTTGATCGTATCCACAAACAAAAAATACAAAATAACGCATCGGAAATAAATATCCTAATCTTGTTTGCACATAATTCTGAAAGTTAATAAATGAAACTGTAAGGTAACTTCTAGAATCACATACTTCTAGAATCACATAAAATAATATGGTTCTTTAATTGGAACAAAAGAAAGGCCAATCGACCTAATTTTGGACCGTCGGCACAAATATGTTGTTTAGAGGGATTTCAATTTTTCTTTGCTTTATCACATTATGAGGAAAGGTAATTCCGATATTTTCATGAGCTTTATCTAGGAACCTTTCAGTTATATCCATCTTCAGTGGACTGTGAGCATTAAAATCATTCACATATTGTGACAATATAAATAATTTAATTGTAATTTTTAACAATTTTACCTTTAGCCTTTCTAGGGGTATTCTAACCTCGCCTGTTATCCTATTCTTCTAAAGTTAGTCCTATTTAATGCCGTTATTCATCTCCACATCATAGATGCATTCATGGTTATAGGTCGAATTAAATCCACAATCCAACTTAAATTTACTTGCATATTAAACGACTAAGCCTTAAAGTGAAGGGGAAAACGAAGACAGATCACAACAATTATTCAAAAAAAATCATAAAAGAAATTTCACTTCAGAAAAACTACTTTCCAAATTCTAAAGATACAACACGCGTCAACTCACCATCTATCAATACGAAACACACATTCAAAACTCCAAATCAATTCGAGATAAACGAAAAAAACCAAACTTTGTATTACCTCTCCAGATTGAGAAAAGCACGAGTGGAGATAACCTTCATCCATCCATTGCTGGAGATCTCCGATCCAGATCGTCTTGTTATCTTCACTCGAACTCTGAATCTGACTATTATTCTGCTTCTGCTGATACTGCTGCTGCTGATGCTGGTGGTGAGGGTGGTAGTACGGCACGTAATGCTGATTGTACATCATATGCTGCTGCATCGCCACCGCAGGATACTGCATAGCCATCCACTGCTGCTGGTATTGCTGCATCGCCACCCATTGCTGGTGTTGCATCTGCTGCTGCTGTTGCTGTTGTTGTTGCTGCTGATTCAAATCTCCGCCGTTCATATTTTTCTTCTCCCGAAACTACCCCTCGCTGCGAGGATTGTTTTGTTTTTCCTTCTGAGTGTTCGCGAGAGGTAGGGTACCTGGTCGGAGAAGAAACCAGGTTTTAGAGAGAAGAGAGAGAAGGTCTTTGTGAAGTCGGCTGGCGAAAGAATAAAAAGAAGGCGTATGAAGGGATCTAGGGTGGATTCAACGTGTGGCAGTGTATATGACGTTGTTGAATCTGGGCCGTGGATGGATGGAAAGGTTGAATTGTGGCCGTTGATTGGGGAGAACAGCCAAATTGGTGTGTTCTGTAGATACGCGGTAGTGAATTGGGGCCCTTTTCCGATTTTAGATCCAACGGTTGGATTTGTGGGTTGAGGACTGGGTTTGGGTTGACGGCTGGCGGTTGCTGTTTTGGATGTTTTTTTGGTTAGGGTAAAACTCTACGAAGTAAGTTATTTAGCCCGACCAAAAAAGTCCGCTTTAATCACAAACTTAAGTTAGACTTTCGATAGGGCTCTAGATAGAATAAGCTCCTTGCGATCTTTTTGGATGTCTTATGAAAGTTCATTTGAATTCCTTTAAAAATATTCTTTAAATTAAATGAATATTTTGGTTTTAATTTTAATTTTTAAATATTTGAAGATTTTATTATTGGTAATAATTCTTATTTACTTTTTTTTAGTTATTTGCCTTTTTTGGGTTCAAAATAAATTAGGACTCTTAGATTTGTATAATTCCTTATTTATCTTTTTTACTTGTTTGTCTTTATTGGGCTCAAAATAAATTAGGATTCTAAATTTGTTATTGAGTCTAAGACTTTATTTAGTTTTCTAATTTATGTTTAAGACTTGTTTTACTTGATTAACAAGTATATGAGTCTTGTCTATTTAAGACAATATAAGGACGCAAGAGAAGAACAACTAAGATACGCGGCTTGAGAACCCAACAAGAAGAACACGACGCAAAGCAAGAAAAATACGAGCACAAGAAGGACTTGAAGCCACAAAAGAACACGACGCCAAGCAAGAAGAACACGAGTACAATAAGAACTTGAAGTCAAGATTCTAAACACGAAAATTTTCGAAATTACGTAACCAACTGAGAAAATCATCACAAGTTTGGCTCCAATTATTTTAGTATCAAATGTTAATACTAGTGTTTTTCATATATTTCTTTATATTTTTGTAATTGATTTTGAACAAATAAAAGTAATATAATTTTCGGATTTGTATACCCAAGTTTGTAAGTACTTTTACTTACGAACGAAATTTAAATTATTGTGTTCGTTTTGGTATTTATTCCGCTGCATATTTTAATAACTCTATTTGATGTTAGTTTCGGTGTTTTAACACGAGTTTTAACATCTGCTTTACTGATACTTATTTAAAACATCCATAAGCTTACGAATTTACGTATATATCTTATGAAAATACAAAAATATTTAAATAATTTTATTTGTTTAAAGACTCTATTAGATATATTATTTTATTTGTCATATAACAAAGAATAACTTAATTTATAATTAAGGTTTATTTAGATCGGAAAATACTCCCATCTATATATTGGATAAAAAAAGTTCAAGTTCAACTCAATAATAAACCAACCAAACTCAAACACAAAAAAAAAAAAAAAAAAAAAAAGGGAATATCGACGGTTATATCCGTCGGTAAGTGATTTGCCGACGGCATACCGATGGATCTATGTCGTAGGCGAATCCTTTGTCGGTAATTTCAATTACCGATGGATTATCATACCGTCGGCAAATACCGACGGCATTTTCGACGGGTACAACCGCCGGTAAGATGCCGTCGGGATTCTTAATTTTTTTTTGAATTTACCGAATTAACTAACTAAATAAAAATAATAATTTAATTTTTCCGATGGCTTCCATGTCCGTGAATAAACATGAAAATTATCATTAGACTCAGTCAATTCCTCGATCGTCTAAACAACACTGATTTTATCGTGATCAAGTCCTCGATCTCTAAAGTCACTGTTACAATCATCGTGCCCTGTTTTTTGACGCTTGATCAGTTACCCAAGTATCGAAAGAATTAATTAGAGATTCATAAACATGAGAATTTAAATTTAATAATAAATCTAATATTTGGCACACAATTGAAAAGTTGATCATAATAATTTCATGATTTTCTCCCTCGAATTATTTTGGTGTTGAAAAGTTGGGGTGAGGCTATTTTGGTGTTGAAAATTTGGGGGGAGGCTAATCACCGATGAGTTGAAGACGGATAAATAATTAGAGTCTGATAAGTTAGGTGGAGTGTAATCATAAGAAATTATTATATAAAGAAACTTAGATACCTAGGAACAACAACCACTATTAATCATAACAAGTCCAACAAAAGAACCAATATACCCATGTTTCAATATCATCCCAACTTTTCAAACACCAAAAGGTGAAATTCATGAAATTGTTACGATTGGTAGTTGAGATTTATGTGGATGGCTGAATACTGAAATTTATGAAAAAATGTGTAATAATGATTAATGATTGGTTTGTTTGTTTTCTTGGAAAATGTGTTGAGGTGATCCGTAGGGAAAAAGAAAAAGTAAAAATAGATAAATATTTTAAGTTTTTGAAAATAAAAAATAAAAAAATAAAATAAATAATAATAATAATAATAATAATAATAATAATAACAATAATAATAATAACTCAACTTGGATTTTGTTCTCCAGATGAATTGATATTCAATCACACCATGAGTTGTCAAGTTTCAAAAAAGATTTGAACCTAGGAAATTAACTTTGTTGCTCGTGCAGGCTGCTCCGGATACAGTTTTCAGCACTGTAGTTACTTCTTTAAAACCCGAAGATGCATTTGATCCGAATCGCGTCAAATGTGTGATAGATAACCGTGGTTACGCAATTTATTTATCGAGAGGGCTTGTATCATTTAACAAGTTAGTTATTTTCTAGTTATGATTGATATGACATCTAATATTCACGTCGGCTATATACAGGTATTTATGACAATTTGGGTAAGCGGACTCATTTCTTAGGAGGGGCAATCCTTCTGGGAGTTGAGCGAGCTGTTATAAGTAGTAGCGACCTGACGCATAGGAGTGGAGAGCTCTTATGCGAGGTAGCGAGCTCTTATGATACAGGTACTATTATACAAGCTCGGTGCCTAGTGGTAGCTCGGCGTTGAGTGCTGGGCCTCATGGTTTTTAGGCCTTAACGGCCTAATATGATTTGTCTTGTGGGGTCCCGGTGGATTATATTCATGGATAGAATTATAAGCCCATGGTTATTCTGGTAATTTAGCGAGAGTTCTATTATTTATGGGAACTTAGCATACAAAAGTAATCATAATTCTAAGTCGGTTGTGATATTTATGGTATTATAGTAGGAGAAGGGAAACCTAGCTTGGGGAATACTTATCTTATCTATATAAAGTGGACTCAGACCTCATTCTTTTTTCTAAGTTGATTTCATATCCTACGTATTTCGAGCTCTCGCACCTCTTTCGCACTCGCTAACTTAAGCATCGGAGGGCCTGCGCTGGGTCCGTCCACCGCCTTGGCATTGGGTGTTGTTTTGCAGTATCGATCAGGCCGTCAGGAGTCTTCTGGATATCATTCAGGTCGCTGACTACGTATTTGGAGCTATTCAGGTCACTGACTACGTAACTAAGGTCAGTACCCTATTTTCTCGAGGCACCAATCTTTTTGTCGCATCAATGATAATCCTATTTGTAGCGATGTATCTCATAGGCTACGTTGTAGAATGTGGAAATTAACTCTAATGTGTGCAGGTCTGGAAAAGTGAACCCTCAATTTCTATATTTACTTCGAAACACATGATTACAATGTTTTTGATCGTTTATGCTCGTTGCAACCAATTTGTGCGTCGGATCCTAATTCTATGGTTTTTTTCATTATATTTTTTACAGAGCTTTGATTCGAAATTTCTCAAGATATATCCGGAGTTGCCGTCAACTCCACTTCAGCTAGAAGAAGATCTTGAACAAATGAAGGTTCTTGAAAAGATGAAGGTGCATACTTGAATTTCTATTTTAAATTATGATATTTTAGGATTAATTAAAAAAAATCAAACCATTGAGTTTTAATGTAATCAACAAAAAATCACCCCAGCTATCTTTATATAAAAACCCTCCCAAAGGATGTTTGTTAAGAAACTGCAAACTTCGAAAGGATGTTTGTAAATCGTAATACTTTATGGGTTATTTGCAAATTTAAAAAGATCTTTGAGTTTTTCTGTAATTAAGCCAAACATGAAGTGTAGTTTTGTATTTTTCCAATGATTTATGATATAGCTCCATTGAAATGTAACAAGATTATTCCATTTTTATGTCAATAAACACAGTCATAATTTTGTTTCCTGATCAATTTTATTCCCAAGCAGGTTATAAAAGTTGACCATGAGGCCCATGGTGTCGATGTTCCAGAAGATGTAGATAAAATAGGAAAAAGGATCCAAGAAATTACAAATGTAATAATTGTAAATTTCTAAATATTTTTATAATAATTGGTTTATTTATTTGCATGTTCAATAATGATTTTTTTTTTGAAAATTTTGAGGTATTTTTAATAAATAAACAGGATTAAAATTAAAATTTAAAAATAATTAAAAAAGAAGAAGAAAACCCCTCGGAAAAATCGAGGGCAAGAATCCATCGGAAATCCCCTCATTTTTAAAAATATATTTTTTTAATATTTCCCAAAAAACCGAGGGAATACCGAGGACAAATTCCCCTCGGTTTTTCCGAGGGGAATTGTCCCCGATTTTTCCAAGGGCATGTTTTACCGGGAAGCAAGGAATTTACCGAGGGGGGTTTTCGGAGATAATTTTTCCCTTAGTAAATTGATTATCGAGAGACTTTAACTTATTACCGAGGGAAAAATCCCTCGGTAAAACAATGTTTTTTTTTTTTTTTGTAATGGATCATTTTAATACCTCACTTTGGTAAATGCATTTTTCAATATTTATTTTTATTTAATTACTCACTCATATATATATGTATAAAGGAATGTTCAATGGGCTTTAAGAACACTTTTATATATATATATATATATATATATATATATATATATATATATATATATATATATATATAAAGATTATTCAATAATTTAGTAAATGTTGTACAAAAGATTATCCAATGCTTGTTTTTATATATGTATACATATACATTTATTAGAACGGGGATTTATATTTATCAAATAACTTTGATCATAATGGAATGCATTTTTATCAGATAATACATGGACATTTTTATCACAATAAATTTGAACATTTTTATAACTGTTACAACTTCATAAATGTATATTTATTACAGGAAAAATGAAAATTCATCACAATAAATATAAAATTTTATCCCTACGAAAGTGAACATTTATCATATCAAAAATATTCTTCTACTCGAATATACTTAATAATTTGGCATGGTACCGGAGACAGTACTAAATCTCACAATATATAACATTTATGAAACTAATAGTGTATATTAATAATCTTATATAATACTTTAGATTAAACTAGAATTAATTTTCAAAGGAACATATGAAATAAATATTTTCCTATTGATTCACGTGAGAATTGCTTCTTAAAAATATTTAGATAGATGAAACTTTAATTTGTATTTAATTATTGAAAAATGACATTCTCAAAAAATAACTTACTAAAATATGTCATACAAATTTATGAATTTCTCATTCACCAAGAGGGTGCAATTCGTCATGAGACCAAGTCAGCCACGTTTGCAAATGCCTTGCGTGCTCAGTTTCAATTTCACACCAAACATAGGAAACATGTGATTTTACATTGTGCCCCATAATTTACTTTCTTTTTAGTTATTTCCTCGAACAGAACCTTTTTTACATTACAATTTTCAAATGTGAAAATTGCTCACATGATGATGACTATAAATTATGATACTGAAGATGTAATAAAGAAGAAGAGCTTGTTCTAATAAAAAAGTCTGCGGTGTTTACCACCATTTACAAAGCACACATCTAATTGTAGTAATAAAGGAAAAGAAAAAAAAAACGACAACGATCATCTCATCAACTTCATAAAGTTCTAAAATTAGGATAATTAAATCATATGTATAATTATTAAATTTCTATAATTTGACCTTCCAAATATAATAAAAGGGCCTTTGTTTTTCAATTTCTTTTAGTTAAATTAGTCTTACTCTCAACAATTAATACATTTTTCCTTTTTTTTGTTCCTCAACTATTATGTGGTGTCATGAAGGAGCACTGTAGTAGATGAGACTAGTCAAATGTGAAGATCATTATGGCCAACATGATGAGTGGGTTAGTACTTGGGTCAACAAATATTGAATTAATTTGAGTTAGGTTTATCAAACGTCCAATTATTCTATTTTTAATTTTGATAGTGAGTGTCAAACACTAAATATTCTAATTTTCATATTTTTGATGGCGACATTTTGGCAGGATAGAATAATAGTTTTTATGGTCTACATTAATGAAGCTTTTTGTAACCTAGTTCATTTAGGTCGTAAAACAAAATAATTAAGAAACTATACCATGATATTTTGGTATTTCCTAGGTATATGCTCTCAATTTACATTTTAATTACTCCCTTCGTCCCAAAAAGATGATCTTACTGTTGATTTCACACATATTAAAAAATGAGTAGTTTATATAGTTAAGTCATTAATTTAGTTAATATTTTCTAATTATACCCTTCTTAAATTTATTAATGTCAATTAATATTTATAGAATTCAGTGTTGGAATTAGTATATTTGTTATTGGAAAACTACGAATTTTCATTTTAATCATCAATTTTCAATTTACCATGTAGAATACTAGTATTTCAAGAATATTAATTAAGGGTATGTGTGGAAATGAAAATTTAATGATATGTTAAATATAGTAAGTATAGAATACTAGTATTTCAAGAATATTAATTAAGGGTATGTGTGGAAATGAAAATTTAATGATATGTTAAATATAGTAACTGGACTATATTTGTGGGACGGACGAAAATAGAATATTGGACTATCTTTATTGGATGGAGGGAGTATATATTATTAAGTAGTTTGTTTAGTTTTCAACAAACAAAGGAGAAAACTGAAATCGTGTGTTTGACCATCATTTTAGTGTACACATCGTTCAGCAGGAAGCCGGATGGAATGTGATATCATACATTTCAAACAAATATATGTAATTTTTAAGATTAAAAATAATTAAAAAAATAAAAAAAGATTATATTTTTCACAATAATTAAATGGTATGGATATTTGATTAAAAAGTATGTCGTCAATTTTCGGAACACGGAACTGTAGATCACACAACAACTTTACGAATTGAAATATAATCTTTTACCCGTGTCAAAATATCAAATATTATTAATTATATTTGTTAGTGAGCACTAAATTTATTTAGTGTTTAAGGTGAATTATCTTGAGGACTTTTTGTATAATTTTCCCTAAATAAAATTTCTTGATATTGCAAACCGTACATGATCATTTAACTTTGATTACCTTAATTGAACGACTTTTATAGTATTGGATTTACTTCCTTTCAGTCAAAAGGTCGTTATTGCACAAAGCCAGGACCCCTATCACACTCAAAAGAGAAAAAAATAAAAATGCATTAAAAAACATGGATAGCATATTTGTAAAATTCCTCATAATTTACGATCTAATGTTTTATTTAAATACTATAATTACTCATTAATCCTATAAAAACTTAAAACACAGACATCTAAACCATACTCTTGTCTTGTCAGCCATTGTTCACATTAATAAAAATAAAATCCTAAGTTTGTCATCCCCTAAAAGTTCCCCTTCAAAATTTCAACAGGGAAAAATGCCCCTGTTAGCTTATGCTGTTCAAAGAATGAACGAATAAATAAAGCTAAAACCTAATCTAAAAGCTAATAGCTAAACACAAGCAAAATATGTACAGGGTTCACACACACTCACAACTTATAATCATCGTTCAAATAACCCTCGTAACGAGTTCCACTAAGTGCCTTCTCGATGTCTCCCCAGTTTTCGACCTGTGAAGACAACGACCCTTTGTGTATCTTCACCTGTCGACTCTTCACCTTCTGTTGCGGGACCCTCAGAAAATTTTGAACATCTACTATTTTCTGGCCAAAAAAAAAAAAAAGAAGAAGCGAGAGCTTGAGCGTTTTGACCAAAAATAAAACTCAAATATTCTTATGATTAAAGGTATTTATCAAAAAAAGCGAAAAATACAAAAACACCCTCGAGGTTTGATTCCACACACAATATTCCCTAATCGTTAGTTGACCTGATGGAATTTGCTGGCATCGTCAAATTACACCCCTCACTTTTCGAAATATTAAAAATAGACCCATCTTTTTGTTTGGCTAGATGTATTGCTTAGAAAACTTGAGGGCCATAAATGTAAAATTTAAGACAAATATTTGGGGCAACTTGTGATATTTCGAAGGTTGGGGGGTATGGCAGTACAAATATTTGATGACATCAGCAATTTTTATTAGGCTACACTAATGTAACCTCCAGAAGGTTGTTTTTGTAATTTCCAGAGTTAGCTGAAATTTCTCGTAATTTAGCCAAATTTCAACGATAGTTTTTGTAATTATATCTAATTACAACTATCTTTGAAATTACAAATAACCCCTTGATATTGGTTTATATTTTTCAAATTACACACCTGCACGAAAGAGGTATTTGTAATACTACAAGGGGGTATTTGGTAATTTTGAAAGAATATTGAAGCCTTTTTTAATTAGACAAAACCTCCAAGGTAGTTTGTGTAATACATCCAATTTACTTAGGAGTGAAGTGTCGAAACGTCTTACAGTTCGATTCTTTACTATGTCCTCGTAGTATACGATAATGTGTCGAGTGCTCTTGAAATACTCCAAGGATTTGTTAACCAAATCTTCAACTTGCATCAGATTCGGTATAAGCAAACTTGTATTTATCGTTGGCTTGTAACTTGCAAGAATCTCAGCCTGCATTAAGTTTAAGTACCTTTAGGACCATCGTTTGCTACTCGCCCTTTTACAGTGATATTTACAAACAAATATTAAAGGTTCAGCTTTATTACAAAAAAAAAAAATTTTATCGTTTCAAATTACAAACACAGTTCAATATATAAAATGGAAACGTATGTAAGTTATTTCTAATTTTCATAGATGTTTATTTTTATTTTTGTGTAACTAGGCTAAACCTAAAATTTAATATTTGTAATTATCCCTTGTTTTGTATAACTAAAGCACTGTGCATGTAACATTACAAGAGTGAGAGAGGACCTCGTGAGGAGAGTGGACGTGAGATTTGTGGGTCCCGTTCAATGGCTTAGCATTCTGGTCATAAGAATTTGCGAGTACTGAAATCATGCGACGTAATAGGTTCCTTCGGAAAAGAAAGATCGCTGAAACTCCTTTAGACTTGAAGTAATCCACTATTTCTTCATGATGCTGCATTAAACCCTGCAAAAAATATCAGAAAATATAAAATATATATACAAATGCCACTTCAGTAAAATATATACTTGAGCCCCAATAAAAAATAATAATAACATTATAACAAAAGACATTTTTTCAGCCATTAACTCAAAACTAGTTTACAATAAAAACCGACGGGAGTTATGGAGATTTAATTTTGGCTTATAATAAATCCATTCCTTTAACATTGTTCATTTGTTCTTCTAACACTACATTTCATAAATTGCATGGAATGTTCATTTTCAATCAATCATGGAGAAGAATCTACTACATACTCCCTCCGTTCCTTTTCTTTTCTTTATTATTATTATTATTATTTTGGATAAGAATTAAGGAACATAAAAATTTGACTAATACACCCCTGGTCAATTAATAATATTCCTAATTAACCTCCCTTACTTCTTTCCTCATAAGATCTTACTACCATAAATCTATCTTGATTCTTTAAAATAAGTACGGAAAAAGTCGGAACAAAGATTCTAAAACGACAATTCATTCGTAACAAAATTGAATCTCTAAAACGGCTATTAAAAGAGATCAAAGGGAATATAACAGAAAAAGGAAATTATCAATCGTGGAATACAAACTTATTTAATTATTCTAATTCCACCATTGATTTACTCTAATATATTCTTTGTTTTTTTTCAAAATACACAAAAAGCTAAATAAATAAATAAATAACAATTATATTTTATTTCCATTATATAAAGGGTCACCTGGTTGAGCATCCATTTCAATCCAACCGCAGCCGTGCACTCGTTTTTCGACGCGCTCGATAACCAATCCAAATTATAAATCTTATCCAAAGTCTCGACGATTGTCGAAATGTTACTTCGCCGAACCTTAACCGAAAATATCTCCCCATTGGAGCTTATATTCGTATGATTGTTCAACAAGGTCTCGAACCATCCACTCCCAGACCTCTGGGTCGACAAAATCGCGAAATATCGTACCGGATTGCACTCACATTCATCCCTAATTAATATATATGTATGGTAAAAATTTAGTACTGATTCAAAACTTTATTGATCATCTAAGGAAAACAAAATGATAATGTGTTTATTACCTGCTGAAAGTGTTTGGATTGGGAAAATGTACATAAGGCTTTTCCGAAGGTTCGATGTCGGTAAACTCACAAGGTTTTTTAACCACCTGAATATTCAATAAATGTCCGGTTGAGCGAACACTAATTTGCCTAAGGCAAATTGCACATATAAAAACTCCAAACACCACCACAAAAATCAAAACCACCATCCGAAATGCCACTGGGCTTTTCTTTGGACTTTTCACAATTAAGCTATCCTGAAACAAAATCAAATATCGCAATTTAATTTATTTTTTAGCTTTATTTAAATTAAGGCAACGAAATGTAAGCACCTGCAAAATAAAATGGAGTAATTTGAACATAATATTGAAAAGGCACTTTTAAAGATTTAAGGAAAAGGATAGAAGAACAAATGTTTAATTAAATTAGATTAAAAAACATTGATTGCTTCCATTATGGTTAAAAAACAAAGGTGCACGGTAAAAAAAACTAACCTTTCATTATACTGATACCTAGATCACGAAACATCGTTTATTAAAATTAAAAGCAATAAAGAGATAAACTTTATCTACCCGATTAGGCATTCATTTGTGTTCACCCATGAAAAGCAAAGATTTATTCCAAATCAGCTAAAAAAATGAAAATAAATAAATAAATAAATAAAAATAGGGTTGTTAATGGGAAAAAAAATACCTTGTTGAAGAAACAGAGATCGTCCGCCATGTCTGTTCTTTGTTTATGCCAAAAAAGGAAAACTCAGATTCAAGTGTTGTTTACAATTCCCCCTTTTTTCCTCATCTTCTTTTTCGGATAAAATTTGCATGTGTATGAATAAATATGTATCTATTGATAGATGGAAGAAAAACAGAGGTTTGGATTTTATTTTATTTTTTTCACTGGAGAAAAACAATATATTGAGCTACGAGCTGATTCTAAATTTCTAAAGAACGTTGTCACGTATGTTATTTTCCAAGATTTTCAGTCACATTAATTACTCTCCCTCTCTCTCTAAATAGGATGGAGAGAACGAATCCAGGTGAAATCTGCGAAACGACGCCGTGTCGTGCGCTTTGAATTTGTCAAATGACTCTAATCATTATTTGATTACTTGATTGATAAAGATAATTTATGGTTACTAATAATTAATGTTTTTTACTCTGCAGTTAAAGTTAAAAAATAGGGAAACGAAAAATAGCCCTTCAAATGAAATTTCACATTAATCAGTTTCTAAAATACAATTGACACTTTACATTAAAAGATCTAATAAATTTCTTTAGTAACAATTTGCCAATAATATTTGCAACATGACATAACATTTGGTGCAATAGCATTGACAAGGCACCACATTGTCCTTCTTCTTGTATTGATATTTTTAGTTGGAAACAGTTATATTTGCAGATGTTGAGTTTTAATAAAATATTGTTTTGAAAAAAAGATTAAAAGAAAAATTGAACTAAGTAAGATTCGTATTATATATTAAAAATGAGAAAGAGCTAAAAAAACAATATTAGCGAATAATTCAACATCACTTATGTGGCGTCATAAGTTTCGTACAATATTTTAATATCAAACATATTAAGTAATCAACTAATTGAGACCGACAAAAAACTCAGAATAAATTAATAATCATCATCAAATATAAGGGTTTGTCAAAATTTGATAAGAATTTGTGAACATGAGCACTAGAGTTTGTAAGAATGCTAGTAATAGCCTAGCAGTATCAACTTTATTTTCAAATAATTCAAAATAATCAACTAATTGAGACCGACAAAAAACTCAGAATAAATTAATAATCATCATAAAATATAAGGGTTTGTCAAAATTTGATAAGAATTTGTGAACATGAGCACTAGAATTTGTAAGAATGCTAGTAATAGCCTAGCAGTATCAACTTTATTTTCAAATAATAATAATAATTCAAAAGGAAAAGGATGCATAAAGTGGAAGTAATTTTTCTTGGTCCACACATGGCCTAATAATATGCAGTAGTAGTAATTAGACAGAAAACGGCAAAAGTTGGCAGGCATCCATCCCCTGGCCTGGCCTGGCCTGGCCTGGTGCACCTTACTCATTTTTAAATCGAATTTTCACATTCATTGCATTGGGTTTCGCGCCTACTGCTTTCTCTTTTTTGACCTTAGCGTTATTGTTTTTGCTAAGGTTTTAATGACCGTTGACGTTTTGCCTCTAATATGCTTCGCTACGCAGGAAAGTTTTATCCTACCAACCTTTTATTATTCCTTCTGGTAATTGAACATCTCACAAAAATTAATAAAAATAATTTAGTATCATAAAATTATTTTATTTTATAAATATGAACAAAATTAGTAAAATATTATTTAGTAATTTTTATTGAAAAAATGAAAAATAATAATAACTCTCTCATAAAATGTAAATATAACAGTTAGAATGAGATATGAATTTTTTTTAAATTTGGACAGGGGAACGAAACGGACAGAGTAGTATTAATATGTTTATCAGCTAAGTAAAATATTAAAATAAATTAAGAAATCTTGATTCCTTATTGTCCATAGTGACAAATATTGGTTCATAAGCCCGTGAATTCGTATCTCAAATATAAGTGCAAATTGTAATATACGGGACTGAGTGAGGTTGTATTTTATCAACTTCACATATTTCGGGATGTATTACATCAAACTTTATGAACTTTTTGATTTTCAGAATTTAGTTTTGGGTCTATATTTTCCGTTATAACATATTCAATTAATCAAATTTTGTCGATTTTCATTGTTACACTCGTATTGAATATAATTATAAATATTATAATATATAATTATATTTTCACACTTGTATTGCACTCAAATTAATTATTGGTTGTTTTAAATTCTAATGAAGCACTTAAACTTAAAAAAAAAATCACATAAATAAAATTTAAAAATTTATAATTAAAATATTTCATAAATATGAAAGCTAGAAAATACAATAACAAACAAACAAACAAACACATTTATTATAAAATAAATTGAAGTAATAGTAAGTTTTTTAAAGATAATTAGAAGAAAAAATTAAAAATATATATAAAATAAATGTAAGATCTATAAATAGATTTTAATCATTTTGAAATTAAAATATAAAAATAATAAGAAAACATAAATATTATAGACAATCTTGAAATAATAATAGAATTATTAAAATATAAAAAAAATCTTAAAATCTTATGAAATAAATGTATAGTTAGAATTTATTTAGATTTTCTAGATTTATTTCATAATTTTTTAAGATTTTATTTTCTTATTATTTTAATAATATTTATGTTTTGATTATTTTCACTTTGTAATCTTCACAATGATTATATTTTATTTATATATCTTACATGTATTTTATAAAATTTTAAAGACTTTTATTTTTTCGATTTTCTTAATATTATTATTATTACTTCGTGTTGTTTTATAGTATTTATAATTTCTTTCTTGTAATTAACTTTCAGATTTAAGAAATATTTTAATTATAAGTTTATATATTTTATTTATGTGATTTGAATAAAATTTAAAGGAAAAATCTGATCTTCTTAGAATACTTATTATTGCTTCAAATTATTTTATTTTATTTTTTTTAATTATCTATCAGATGTAAGAAATCATTTGATTATATATATATATATATATATATATATATATATATATATATATATTATTTATGTGATTTTATATATTTGTATGTATTAGCATTTCACTAGAATTTAAAAACTCTTGATGGTTGCAATACTAGTGTTAAATATAATTATAAATGAAATACGAGTTTAAAATAAAAAGATTATTAATTGGATATATCATACATAAAAAATAGATTAAAAATAAAATTGAAAATGAAAAAGTTTATAAGTTGATAAACGCATCCAAAGTATGTGGGTTAGTTCGTACGCAACCTCGCTCAGTCAACAGGCAGGTTCAAAGTAAATACCTGAAAGTTGTTTGAGAGGAGGTTGTAAATTCACAAACTCGTATACTACAAATTGTAATTAATTAAGAAAAATATATTAAGTTGTAATTATCAAAAACACGTAAGTACAAGACGGAAAAAATAATTTTCCCTAAAATAAAATAAAAAAAGTTGGGAGATTTATTCCTAAATTGCTTAGGATGCACTTGCCTATGTTCCCAATTTGAAAATTCTGAAAATGATATAAAACTTAACAAATAAAAATATTTCTTAAGTTTGTGAATGAATATAAGATCACAATGTAGTTATTAAAGTTAATTTAATATTAAATATAATTAATAGTTAGAGTTGTGTGGGGAATTTATTACATGCACCTGGGTGCACCTTGTTAGGTGCACTCTGTAAAAACTTGTTATAATTCAGTTATAAGTGATGATATATAATAATTATACGTGATGATATATGGTAGTTATATGTGATGATATGTGACAAAAACTTAGAGTTTAAGGTTTACTTTTCTATTTTAAAGTTTAGTAGTGAAGACAAACATCTATCATTCTACCAGTTGTATGTTATGATATGTGTTAATTATATGTGATGATATGTATCAGTTATATGTGATGATATATGGTAGAAATTTCGGGTTAGAGTTTAATATTCAATATTGGGGTTTAGTTTTTCATTTTAGGGTTTAGTTTTCCATTTTTGGGGTAGTTGTTCGTTTTAGATTTATTTTTTTTAATTTTAAAATTTCAGATTTTAGATTTAGAATTTCAATTTTATGTATCAGTTATATGTGATATCGGTTATATGTGATAATATATGTAAGTTATATTCGATAATAAATTAAATTATTGGGTGCACCCAGGTGCATGGTATAATGACTCAATTATGTGAGTGAGCGAATAGTAAAATTAAAAATGTATAATAATTGTATTTAAAAAAAAAATGAATTGAAATGTTGAGAACTAAAGTTGAAAGTGAGTTAAAAAAACATAGGGCCAGTTTGGGTTAGGACTCCGAATCCTGGATTCGAGATTCGAAATACCGAATACTCGTTTGTTATAAGACTCAAAAATCAAATATTCATACAGTAATATCGTACAACTAAATAAAATGGATAATTACCTTATTGTCACGAATAGTGACACCGGGCTCGCCACCCTGTCGAGCGAGACGCGCCAGGCTCGGCAGATGCCGGCGCAACAAGAGGTTGAGACCAGGAACTTAGGAGTTCCGGGAGACTCGACCAAGCTCAAGATGACTCTCGACAGCATACTCGAGAGATTTGCGAGAATGGACCAGAGGCTCGCCCAAGTTAGCCGAGAGCTAGACCAAGCTCGACAGGAAGGCGCTGGACGGGAAACCAGGGCGACGAGAGACTCGCGCGGGCAGCACCCCGAGAGTGCGCGGAACTTAGCATGCTGCGAAGACGCTGGCCGAGAAGCCAGGGCGCTACGAGATGCGAGCGGACAACACTCCGCGGATGCGCACATCTTGTGCGGGACTAGCGAGTCGACGTCGGGCGGAGCGCGCCGGGCATTTCCCATGGACCCGACCCACACTCGGCAGTAGGTCGAACCTCCTCCCGAAAAAGAAGGCACGTGACCCGGTCTTCCCCAGGAACCCTAAGGAATGCGGACCCAACACTTGGATGCAAGTAACTGGGCTTTCAGGCCTAAGGTCCGGAACCTTCTAGTTGTCCCTAGAAGTATAAATATGATAACCCTAATGCGGATTACCCACGCTTGTTTGTGGGCCGAATTAGCGGCTAGGTTATAGTGGCTTGGAGAGGGGGAAACCCTAACCCTAGCAGTAGTGTATAAATAGGCCCCTCGTCCTATGTAATTGTTATGGTTCCACGAGTTGATTTTAATACAAGTCTTTTAAATTCCAACTCGGCTCTTTTGTTAGTTTTCTCATTTTCTTGTGTTTAGGGTTAGCCTTGTTTCGCCGCCTCCACCCGTAGGCTTGTTGGTTCGGATCGACGCTCTCCCCTCTGTCGAAACATCGCTCGTGAATGGGCCAACGCCACATGGCGCCGAATCTTCTGCTACCACACTCGCCGCGCCGTGACAAGGGGTATCAGAGCCCTTGTGGCATCTGATCCATTCCTTGCGAGAAGCAGATCCAGATCGGAGGCATACCAACAAGGCGATAACCATGGACGGAGCGTCAGCCGCTGACCAGCGACGCGAAGGGAAGAAACCTCGTGGCAAGTCAACCGAGGACAACCCACTGGAGGCCCGGGTAGCAAGGATATAAGCCATTCTATTCGAGCACATACCAACAAGGCGATAACCATGGACGGAGCGTCAGCCGCTGACCAGCGACGCGAAGGGAAGAAACCTCGTGGCAAGTCAACCGAGGACAACCCACTGGAGGCCCGGGTAGCAAGGATATAAGCCATTCTATTCGAGCACATACCAACAAGGCGATAACCATGGACGGAGCGTCAGCCGCTGACCAGCGACGCGAAGGGAAGAAACCTCGTGGCAAGTCAACCGAGGACAACCCACTGGAGGCCCGGGTAGCAAGGATATAATCCATTCTATTCGAGCACGCTGCAGACTCCACCAACCTTGACGAGATAACGGCCCGAGTCGTTGCTTTGGAGGGAACTGGAGAACAAAGGAGGAGCGAGATGGTTGGCCTTATTAATGCGCAAACTGCGTCTATGAGGGACCTGTTACTCGCGACGTTGAGGGACGAGATCCATCTCTCGTTCGACACTCTACGAGAGGAGCTCGTAGGACGTGTCGCAGCCTTGGAAAATAGGGCCGAAGTACCTGAGGGGAATGGTGGGAATGGACCTGCACGGGGAAACATTGTTGCCCGGACGGAGGTCCCAAAGCCCACGTCTTTCCGGGGCTCGAGGAGCGCAAAAGAGGTAGAAGACTTCTTTTGGATGGTGGAACGGAATTTTAAGGCCATCGGTGAAAATGATGATGCCACCAAGCTGAAAACCGTTCCTTTCTTCTTGGCAGATATGACATTGTTGTGGTGGCGACGTTGCAAAGTGGAGGTCAAAAAAGGAGAACTCCCCATGTCGACATGGGAGGACTTCAAGACTGCCCTGAAGCGTCAATAGTACCCGGAGAATGCCGAGTCCGTAGCGAGAACCAGGCTACGAGACTTGACGCACTCCACAACTATTAAGGAGTATGTCCGGAAGTTTCAGGAGGTGGTGCTCGAACTCCCTTCACTAACGGAACAGGAGAAGTTGTTCGTGTTCGTGGGCGGCTTGAAGTTGTGGGCCAAGATGGAGGTGCAGCGAGCCGGGGCACAGACGGTGTCCAAGGCTATTTCTATGGCCGAATGGTTGACCGAGGTCAGGATGGAGAAGTCCCTGACTCATTCCCAGGGTGGGAACCAGAAGAGCGGTGGGGGAGGAAGAACCAACCCACCCGAGAAGCGGTACAACCAAATTTCGGGTAGAACTGGAGGGACCTCGAGACCAGGTCCTTGCTTCAGGTGCGGTTCCACGGAACACCTGAGGAAAGACTGTCCACAAAGGGATGGACAAGTAGCGGCCGTTCAAGGTAAGGGAGTCCCCGAAGAAAGTGCGACTCAAGTCGGGTCCTTGAAGCTGCTGGGAGCGGTGAAGACCAGTGCGGTACCGGGACCGACCCCTTCTCGAGGGTCAATGATCGTCGAAGTAAAGATTGGCGGACAGGGGGTACAAGATTTGGTAGATACCGGGGCTACGCATAACTTCATGCGGACGAAAGTGGCCAAAGCGTTGGGGTTACGTGTGACTCCAACGGGAGGGTCAATCAAGTCAGTGAACGCCAAGACCAGGACAGTGGATGGCGAGGCCAGGCTGGTGCGGGTGCGCGTGGCCGACTGGGAGGGACCCGTGACATTCACGGTTGTCCCGATGGACGACTACGAGGTAGTAATGGGGTTGAAGTGGCTGGACCAAGTCCAGACTCGCAAAATTCCCTATTCCAAATCCTTAGTTGTTCGGCAGGGTAGGGGAAAACAACCATTAGCGCCCGGAGGTTGCCGAAGGGGGCCTCGGCACTCTCTGTGCCAGTGGGAAGAACCTCTCCCCTTTGTTGAACAACGTGGTGGACGCCCTCAGTAGGAGAGCGGAACTAGAAACCATTGCTAGGACCTCGAGTGTCGTATCGATACCGCGTACGACTTTGATGGAGGAGAATGTCACGGATAGTGACACCGGGCTCGCCACCCTGTCGGGTGAGACGCGCCAGGCTCGGCAGATGCCGGCGCAACAAAAGGTTGAGCTAGGAACTTAGGAGTTCCGGGAGACTCAACCAAGCTTAAGATGACTCTCGACGGCATACTCGAGAGATTGGCGAGAATGGACCAGAGGCTCACCCAAGTTAGCCGAGAGCTAGACCAAGCTCGGTAGGAAGGCGCTGGACAGGAAACCAGAGAGACGAGAGACGCGCCGCAGAACTTAGCATGCTGCGAAGACGCTGGCCGAGAAGCCAAGGCGCTACGATATGCGAGCGGACAACACTCCGCGGATGCGCACATCTTGTGCGGAACTAGCGAGTCGACGACGGGCGGAGCGCGCCGGGCATTTCCCATGGACCCGACCCACACTCGGCAGGAGGTCGAACCTCCTCCCAAAAAGGAAGGCACGTGACCCGGTCTTCCCCAGGAATCCTAAGGACTGCGGACCCAACACTTGGACGTAAGTAACTGGGCTTTCAGGCCCAAGGTCCGAAACCTTCTAGCTGTCCCTAGAAGTGTAAATATGGTAACCCTAATGCGGATTACCCACGCTTGTTTGTGGGCCGAATTAGCGGCTATGTTAGAGTAGTTTGGAGAGAGGAAAACCCTAACCCTAGTAGTAGTGTATAAATAGGCCCCTCGTCCTATGTAATTGTTATGATTCCACGAGTTGATTTTAATACAAGTCTTTTAAATTCCAACTCAATTCTTTTGTTAGTTTCCTCGTTTTCTTGTGTTTAGGGTTAGCCTTGTTTCGCCGCCTCCACCCGTAGGCTTGTTGGTTCGGATCGACGCTCTCCTCTCCGTCGAGACGTCGCTCGTGAACGGGCCAACGCCGCACGGCGCCGAATCTTCCGCTGCCACACTCGCCGCGCCGTGACATTATGCTACCTTTAGATTAACATGAATTACCGAATACTCTTGTAAAAAATATTTAATCCCATTTAGTCATATATACACCATTTAATTAATACTACAATTTAAATTGTTTAAAATACCCTTACAAATAAAAGAAACCCTAATATATATTGCTCATGCAAATTGTAAAGCCTATTCAACAAATTAAACTATTTAATTAATACTACAACTTAAACTGTCTAAAACACCCTTACAGATAAAAGAAACCCTAATATATATTGCTCATGCAAATTGCAAAGCCTATTCAACAAATTAAACCAGCAAGAAAATAACTACGATTGCTAGAAACATACGCCAACTTGAAAAAGTCAACACAATTTAGTGAGCGGACAAATAATTGACAATACATTCACAATTAAACCCAATAAAATTCCACATTCATTGACTGAAGTCATTAGATGGAAAATGGGGCTTTTCCTCCGCAGATTGCGTGCGCTTTTGAAGGACAATTTTATTTATTGCAATATTATTTATTTATGCGGCAAATTCATCGAAAATAATATTATATGATTTTCAAAAAAAGTAGTTTGAAATATGAAATCAACTATGTAGTACGGTTATAAGAAATAGAAGTATTATATCCCAGATGTAGTGTGAATTATTACAAATTAACGAATTTTAAAAAGTAATATGAAATTTTACGATATAGAAATTTTACGATATAGAAATTTCACGAAATAGTATGTAATTACACGATGTAGTATGAAATCTTTTTTCACAAATTATCGAATTTTACAAAATAGTATGGAATTTTACGATATAGAAATTTCACAAAATAGTATGGAATTTCACGATATAGTATGAAATTTTACGAAGTAGTATATAATTTCAATATATAGTATGGAATTCTACATGTGGCGGAGATTGAAAACGAAAATTGAAATAAAGAAAAAAATTAATGAGGATAAATTAGTACGTTATGTAAAGTTGGATTAAATGAGAAGATGATGGATTAAATGAGAAGCTATATTTTCATTAGAGTTTTTGAGATAAAATATCTCTCGCATGGAGTATATGAGAATTATCTATTAATTAAATATTACTAAATACAATACAATAATACACTATCATCAACTTTTCAAATATGATTTCACATCGAATATAAAAAATAAAAGATTCAGAATCCTATATCAAACAAGAATTATTACTATTCACAAGATTTTGAATATACAGATTGATTTAGAATTATAATCATGAATATGGTATTTTGATTCAGATCCTCATTTGTACACACCAAACCAACCCACATTTACTCAACCAAGTTTCTTCAAGCTACGGTATTTCCATAAGCATTTTCCTCACCCACGACACAATCTTTAATAATTTCTTGTTTCGAGAGGTGACTTAGCTACCACACTGGATGGGAAGTAGTTAGTCGAGCACGTCTTACTATTTCATTACTTAGATTTTCTTCATTTTGAGAATGAGCATTGGTATATATCTCATTTTCAGTTTTTTTCTGTGTGTTTAGGATTGAGTCAAATAAGATTATAATAATGGAAAATTACACGAAAACCTAAATATATAACCCGGTTGAAAATTATACATTCAACATAGCCAAATCAAAAGGCAAACCATCTAGTTCATCACATCCCAAACAAAAAACACGATGATTTATATTGTTCATGAAAAAAAAAACAAGCTCACTGAAACAATTATATCCTTTTTAGACCATATCGCAAATCGCTATAATCCTATTATTTTCGTGTTATCGATAAATTAGAAGTTTATGATCCATAAAAAGACAACACTGAAAACTATATATTGATGATAAGTCTGAACATCATTAAACAGGTAATACAAATCTTTTAAGTTGGTTTGCATTGCACAAGTCGAATATTGTAGACAACGTCATGATGGTTAATCTCATTTAATTTGAAGTAAATCTTAAATGGAAAACAGTCAAACATAAATGTGATATTCATAATTTGTGTAGCCCTCAATTTTTTTGTTTGATTGTTTGGTAAACATGAACACTAATTTAATTTGTTTGGTCGGAAGTCCAAGGTAAATCGGGAGTTGCCAATAGAATTCATCAGGATCGTATTCCCGTATCGCGGGACTCGATTAAATGGTCGGTCGAAGGGAACGACAATCGTGCGGGATACCGTACATGTTAGATATTTTCTCTTTTTTTTTTTAAATATTTTTTTTTTCTTTTTTTTGAAAACGATTTGTTGAATCTCGGGCCTTGATTGTCAAGGTACCTTGATACACAACACTCAGCACACGAGATTAATCGTACCGGTGAAAAATAACAATAACAAACAAAAAGAAAAATCACAAACGAATATTGAACACAAACAAAACAAATAAAAACACGAACAAAGATCACGAAGAGCAAACACAAAAATCACAACTTTTAGCCTTCCCCGGCAACGGCGCCAAAATTTTGAATCGAACTTTTTGCACTTACTTTTTATTAAAATAAAAAGTTCATCCGCAAGAGAACGGAGCAGTTGTAAGTGGCAAGTTGGACTCGAGTCGAATCTCTCGAGTAAGACTAATCGGAGGTGGTTCTCGTATTTGATTTCACGAAGGAGAAAATAATGAAAAAGCTAATCTAAACACTCGATCAAGTTTGGGTTTGAAAGTTGTATTAACTAAGACGACTACTTAAATGACGAGTAATGAAATCAAAAACTCTGAAAAGATTGAGAAAATGGGGGTATAGGGCTCTAGAATCATCTCCACGACCAATTGGCATTTCACCGAACACTTAACCTACGAGCTAGGGTTATCAATCCCAAATAAACACCCAACAATTCCAATTGATGGTTCTAAATGATTCTAGGCACTAGACCCGTGAATTCTAACCAACAATCATCAAGCAACTCAACAATACAAATTCAACGCAAACACAACAACGCAGATTCAAGAACATAATAAATCCAACAAGAAAACTCATTATCTAAGCAAAGAAGAAATTTGAATAATAAAAGCGAGGAAATTAAAAACTAATTACTAATTAATGGATGAGAATATCATCGTTCGAATGAAAAATTAAACTATTTAAAAATGAAGCTTACGTCTAAAAAACGGAAAACTATTAACGATCTAAAATTTACTAAAACTAAAAAAAAAAACTAGAATTTGAATGGGAAAAAGGAAAAATAAGTGAAGAAATCACGAACACTCCTGGGGTTGTCAATTCCAAGAGGTTCAAACGCCGCTTCCGAACTCTAGGAGTATCGAAGAACGTCACCCCCTCACTCACACGCTCCCTCTGGCTGCTAGCAGCTCTCTTTTAAAAGACAAAAAGCTGGGCGTGTTCATTTTCTGGGCATAGGGCTCTAAATTCCCGAATCTGTGCTGGCACTGGGTAACCTAGTGTGGACAACATACCCAATGCCAATGGTAATACATCAAATTGAGGCCCAATTTTGTTAAAACTCCACCGCAGGCCCACACTCATCCATTTCAAGACCAATATACTTCAAAATCCCTGAAATAAATATAAAACACGGTAAAATAACCGGAGATACATAAATATGAAAATATGCTCAATCTATCCAACTTATACCAAAATTAATAACAAATCTAACTGCAATACTACCTAAATATATATTAAAATCAAGACAAACGCATACTAATCATCTCATGATCTCAAGTAGAATGCTTGTTTCCCAACATCATATGAAAAATGTCTGTATCATTTTTCAAGAAGTTCAACTCGAGCGGTTATGTCATCCATTGTGAAGTCTTCCCAAACCTAACATTGATTTTTTCCAACAAGATCCACGTGATATTAAAAATAAATCTTCTTCAAAATTAAAATTTGGTACATTATTAGGTTGATGGGAACTCATTTTTTCTTTTTGTTATGGTAACACCAAGATGGTGGAAAAAACAAAAGGTGTAAGTGAATCGTGTTTAAAAAATCTAGTCCAATATTCAAACTTTATAGATGAGTTACAATTTCACAAGATATTTGTATTCAATGTGTAGTCTTGTCAAAACTAAACCTGTTAAAGCTGTTGAAGGTGAAAAACAACTACATTATTGTATGTCTTTGTCACAGTTAAAGATGAAAATATAATGTTATTGTGTAGTCTTGTCACAAACAAAGTTGAAAAATAAATGGATTAATGTTTAGTATTGTCACAATAAAAAGTTAAAAAATATATTGATTAATGTGTAGTATTGTCACCAGCAAGGTTGGAAGTGTAACAAATACGACCATAATGAGACCAATAATAATTTGATTAAATAAAGGAAAAAAAAAGATTACACATTCAAACATTATAGAATTTGACATTGTTGCACAATGAAACCAAGGTAATCCCGATCCCATATCATTACACACTTGAACATATAATTAAATCTGTAAAAATAAAAAAATTACAAACACATTAGTACTTTCGAATCGACAAACACAACATTAAAGCTTCATCCAAAAGCTTTCTCCAATTTCTTCCACATTGTTAGCTCGTCAAACACGTAGTTCTCGTGTGACGGTTAGACATCATTGTATTCCTTCATTTAAAAAAAAAAAAAGAGTTAGTTATGTATCTAATCTACAACAAAAAATTCAATCATGTCATTATAGATAGAGGAAGTTGTGAACTTTACATCAGCAAAGTGATAGCAGAGAGTCGTATCTACACAAACTAGTTTGCGGTCATGATTTCTAAAAACTCAAGGCTCAGCAAACAATACCTCATACAAATTGAACCTCATCTCCATTTCCTGGATCCTCTGACTAACATCCTCATCCAAATGTGAAAACGCGAAACTCCCTTGGAGTAAATTTGTTACCTGCATGACAACTAAACCTCTATCTCCTTTTTTTTTCTCCCTTTTCAACACTTTCTTTCTGAGAGATTAAAAAATCAAGAATTACTCGTTCCATTGGTATGGTCCATGGGGTTCTTTCAGGATTATAGTAAGTTCCTCGAAATTTTCTTTCACCGGGATGGTTTTCATCAAAGTTAGCCATTAGTCTTTATCTTTTGCATAACAAAAAAGGCAGTTAGAAATTATATTTACTTAAGTTTGCTTGATTGTTATTGTAAATATGTGTGTGTGTGTTTGTATACACACACACACACATACATACATACATACACATATATATTGTGAGAAACTGTGTCCGTATGTTGTTTGTTCACTTGAATATTATCATAACTTGTATTTTGATGAAGTATGTTGTCTTGTCATTTAAATAAATATCAGTGAACATTAAAAATTACTGTCCATCCCAATATCAATGAAATGCAGTTGTGCCAACTAATATTGACTACATCGAAATTATACAAAGTAAGTAGAACAGTGATAGGACTTGTCAGGTTGAGTTTTATAGGCTATGTGGCTATCTTAGTTGTCTATAAATTTGTTGAATAAGAATTACATGAAAATAGCAAATATATAAAGTTGTGCCATTGTGTTGTCTTGTAGATGGTAGGTTTAACCAGATAATTTTATTTCGCCATAAATATGAATTGAAATACATCCAAGAAGTCATGCGCAAGTCCATAGAAATTACTTATTTTTATTAAATTATTAACGTCACAAATTTATTAAACAAGCTGCTGAAATCCACCGTGATACAAGATTGGGCCTCATTATTTGAAAATAAACGCAAAACCCGAACATGAGTTTAAAGGATAACATACACCACTTCATCATAATATTCTACTGTCTCGTGGAAAAGGATCGACAATGCATGATAATCCGCCTCACATTCAAACTTATATGCAAGTGCAGACTTCTCATGCTACATACAACAAAACACCATATTAGCCAAAACACATGTGAACAATTTAAAATTTAAAATAAAAATTTACAAACTTCTCGTACTAAGTGACCTAACCCCGAGTATTTGATTCCACATGGCTTCATCTCTTGGATGAACTTGATTACTAATTTGATCATAAGATACACCACATTGACTGAGTAGCCAACGAAAGACTCGGTAATGCATATGAAGATAATTTGTCCATGCTACACAATATGATAGATCAAACCTTATATTAAAAACTATATTGACATTGGTCGTAGACGTGTTTATTGCAGCTATGTTACGCTTTGGGTAATAGGAATTTCCCATCACACACTGTCCCACGAGCTTCTGAATAAATTTTTTGTCCACTTCCTTGGTCCGAGTTTATATGTATAAATAATGGGGCTGGGGTTTAGAAATATTTTTGGAGGTTTCACCTGATGCCATTTTCAATCTTTGTTTGAGTGGATTTTATTATGAGTTTATAGTTGCATAGTTTAGTTTTCATCAGCAACTGACAGAACCACATCATGCATACGACTATAAAAGTCAAAATCTTCATCTGTATCATCTAACGCAACACGGCCGAGTCGCTGAATCCAAGTACCATACAAAAAATTCACATCAAATTTAAGAAATATTTAAATTCATTCAGAGAGAACAAAGTGGATGAAATCTACAGTAGCATTGTGAATGCTGACGTCTGATGGTTGGTATCCTTCCTATGTATGTCTCTCCAAAAAAGAGATGAAACGATCTATATTTTGCTGATATCATCTGAAATATCCGTGCACCGTACCCGCACCACTTCGAACTGGAGTGCCTTGTAGCCTCGTAGCCTCTTGTAAATTCCATGCACAAATCCAACCACTATGAATTGTGCTCCACTTAACGTAATGATCATGTGCTCGAGAGACACTGTCAAGTTCTTCCAAATCAATTATGCTGGTGTCTGATATACTCTGGCGTATACCGCATTATCAGGTCACTCGATTAGGAAATTGGACCTCGACAATTGACCAGCATATAAGTGGACACTCGCTTACCCAATTCTCACTCAAACATCACCTAATATAGAAATCTCAGGTGCACTCATATCACAGGGTTCCCATTTCCATTGCACATTTCAATAATCATCATCAATGTTCATCGTATAAAATAAGTAAAATTTATTTAGTACTCTACCTCTAATTCATGCATCCGATCAAGTTACTCCCGAAATACTCTTAACGTATTTCTAGCGCTCCGCGTATGGTTATGACATGCAATCCATCTATATAAACCTTCAAGTCAAGTTATTAAAACAAAATGATTATTAACAGATGCGTAGCGAGTATTACAGTTAAAAATTATACCTAGCACCATATGGTCGTACGGGCAACGTGACGTCTTCGAATGTAACGTACATGGTCTGGAGATCAAGCATGAGCTATATGGACTCTGGTCTAACAGAGAAAATTCGGGATCAAGCCCAAATCTGCAATAAATTTAGCGGACCACTAATCGTTAGGGGTGGCAATATGAGGCACGACACGATTGACAGACACAAACACGTCATGAAATTATAGGGTTTGTGCTGATTCTTATCAGAATCGGGCCTTATCGGGTTGGCATGATAAGGCACGTTAAGAAATGGGTTGATAACGGGCTAGACCGATAAACACGATAAGGCACAGTAATATTTTAATTTTCCATTTTTATATATACTCATTGTTAGTATTTGTGATTTTTAATTTATCATTAGTACATTTTCCATATTATAATTTTAAATGTATTTGATAATTTATATCGATAATTTTATATATATGTATTATATTTATTAAGAAAATCATGTAATGTGCTTAACGGGTCAGTTAATAAATTTAGCATTTTTGCTTATCGTGCCTATTGTACCATGTCGAGCTTTTTGTATTTTTATCGTATCGTGTTTAGGTTTAGATTATAAGCCTGATAAGCTTATCGTGTCGTGTTCGTGCCTTAATTTGCCAGCCCGATAAGAGCCCGGCACGACCGATTTGCCACCCATACTAATCGTCTTCCTCTCAGGGTTCACAACATTACACAACTCATGATATAAACATGCAAGCACAACACTACCCCAACTAATACTTAAGGCCATCTCATCATCCATGAAATAACACAAGTATAGTATGGACGCATAGTTGTGGGTTGAATCGAGAAATAACATAGAACCAAGTAATAACAATATAATCCCACGCGCATAATTCACAACCTCGTCCTGCGGCGTGTCATCACCAAGCTGGTGGATTCTAAGATGCTCACTCAATGTCGAGAGTTTCAGACGAGTCTCACCTCTCATGTCCTCGTCATAAGCAACTTGTAGGCCTATGTAATGCATACGACACTGAGCCCAATACTCCCTGGAATGCCGAATATCATCGACTATCATCGGGGCACCTTCAATCGGAAGACCCCTAATTATGGCAACATCTTGTAGGGTGACTGTCGCCTCTCCTATGGACAAATAAAAAGCATGTGACTCGCGGCGCCATATCTTAACCAATGCTGTTATCAAATGGTTGTCTAGTCTGCTAATTACACCACAATGTACGACCCTGTAAAATCCCCAACGATCTAGTATTGACATAACTCGAGGATGCAAATAGTTATCCTGATCACCAAAATCCCAGAAGATATAAGATACTACACGCTTAACTGTAAGAACCTCATCAATCTGACCACGTGCAACATTATTCGATCGATGTAAATGTTGTTGGGTAAACAGAGGATCATCATGCGGTGATGCCATTTGCAAGATAAATACATAGAAACGATCAATCAATATCAAGTGAAAAGTTGCAGGATATAAGTACTTTATTGATAACAAATAATATGTAATCAAAAAAATATTATTTCCCACGAATATATATTAACTAATAAATTCATACAACAAATAGTATATTCCAAATATAAATATTACTTAATGAATTCACACAACAACAATTATTAATACACAAAGTAATGCGAATTACAATATCGGATAGTGTCAAACGACTATCAGCATAAAAGCAAAGCGAATTACAATATTAAGATATATATTACTTAAATAATTCATACAACAATAATTATTAATACACAAAGCAATGTGAATTACAACATCAAGTAGTGTCAAACGTCTGTCAGCAGAAAAGCAAAGCGAATTACAATATCAAACTAATGGAAAGATTATCGCCTTATCTAACATCAATGTTTGGAACTAGAACATCCACCGCCTTGTGATGTGCTAGACACCTCTTGCGCACGATATTGTTGTCTTGCGCGTATTTGTGGTTAGTCAATTTCGTTGTGGATCCTATTGCGCCCGAGTCATCCAACATTTCTAAGCCTTCTAGTGTCTAAATTTGAATCAATTCAAAACTTACTTCATTCCAGTCATCCGCGTCGGGAAATAGTTCAAAAGCCCTAACAGAGTATGTATGTAGGTACGTAACAGTGCTATTGTAATCTTGGAATAAACTCGAGGATTCACTTTGAAATCGATGCATGCTCGGATTGCATGAGAGCATGAAATACCACCACTTAACCATCTACCACAAGGGCATTCTACACTCGACAAGGACACTTGAAAGTTTCGAGCACGAACTGCTCCATCGACCCATGTGAGAACTTCAGTCGTTTGTGCCGCACAATTATATCTCGTAACTTGGTAAGATGTCCTGGCATGCTGCCTTGCCTTGACCTGAATATACTATATATTTTATCAGGCCAAAATTGTTGCATGTTATCGACTCTTGTCGCATCGGCCAAGCATTTATAAAGACTTTGTGTACTTTGGGAAAATGTGATTCGGACGAAAGTAGTTATTGGAAGTCGTCTAACACGTTTCATCACTCTATTGATGCACTCAAACATGTTGGTCGCCAGGATCCCACATCATTTGCTGCCGTCGTGGGATAGTGTCCAATTGCTCTTATCAATGTCATCCAAGTATGCAAATACTTCTTGATCAATGGCTTTAATCTGCTCTATTATTTTATGAAAAACTGTAACTCTGGGTTCTGCTCTAGCTGTGAAACATATATCCTTCAATTTCACATACTTGGAATGCGTATTGAAGTTAGAAGAGGCATGTCATAAACAAAAATAGTTGGGTCCAACAGGTGGCAAGTATGTCAGATGTCATTTTAGTGCACTAAGTAGTCCGGCATGTCGGTCATATATAAGACAAACCCCTTCTATGTCACGAACAATATGTTTTACAACCATGTGAAGGAACCAATTCCACGAGTTATAACTCTCTAAATCAACAACTGCATAAGCTAGTGGAATGACTTGTTGGTTTTCATCAATTGTACATGCCATCAACAACGTGTGCTTGTACTTTCCAACCAAAAAAGTTCCATCAACACTAATCACTTTACGACAATATTTAAAAACCTCGATACATGGTCGAAATGCCCAAAATACAAATCTTAACATATGTACACCGAGTACTCCCGAAGATTTTTGTAGCCACTTGACCACTGTCCTTGGTTTGAACGTATGCAAGGCCTTAATGTAATTTGGTAAATATTAGACTGATATCTCCCACGCCCCGTACACATTTTCACGAGCCCGTCACAAACCTTGTCATGCCTTGTGATATATCACTTTATAACCATATTCTTGTTCGACAGCAATCAGAACATGCAAAGTGTTATATAACAGATCTTTCTCAACGTGAGTGATAATGAGCATAACAATCATATTTTTACACAAATTGGGGTGATCATCACGTGTAACAGATGCATGACATTGTGCGCAGAACCCAATATTGTGATTTCCCAAACACCCTTTCATTTACGAAAACTAGGGCGGAGACACCGTTTGCATTCAGGTGATTAATTGGTTGATGAATTCGGAATACCTACATTATTCTCCCCAGGTGGTTTCGAAATACAAATAACTTTCCAAAGCTTTGGGTTGCTTTGTTCTACTCTATATGCACACTTGACAACACGCACAGAGTGATCTTTAACAGCCTACATCATATGTTTTTTATCTCTGAATATCATGCCTTTTCTCAACACTCCTTCATTTTTGTCGTAATAGCACTCTTGTTGAGGGACACCAATAAGATCAATGGGAATATCTTTGTAGTCGTAATAAAAAAAATGGTATATTCTTGTAGAGTGTCGATCCACTATCCACTTGTTTATGGGTTGTAGGGCCACATTCAACTACGGTAGGTTCAAAATGATCTTCATTTGATATACTACCAACCAACTAAAAGAATTCATCGTCTGTTTCATCACCATCGTCTAGTTCATCTAAACTCTTTTCAGAATCGCAACTTTCATCTGGTCCAAAGTAATCAGCGGTATAGTTCGGAATCACAAGTGAAGGATGCTCGGTGGGATCTAAATTTGCGTAACCGATAGTAGTTCTTCCACCCTCATTTCGTAGCATTGATGCATACATGTCATAATCATTGTCAGAAGAAATATCTTGCCTATCTCACCCCCTTTCCACTTTTAATATTCTTTCTCGCGAACCGCGGGTGCGCCTAGGGCCCAGCGCCATATGTGCGATTACCTCTAAAATATACAAATGCCCCAAGAATAAATTCAAACATTCACATAATTAACAACTAAACACGAAACACAAAACAGATAAATTAAAATTTTTACATAATTAATAATTTTCTCACAAAATAAATAATTCAATATTCAAAATAACTAACAATTAATACAAAACTAATAAATTCAAATATTCACATAATTAGAAATCTTTTCACAAATAAATAAATTGAATATTCATAAATAATTAACAACTAAACACAAAATGAATAAATTAAGATTTTCAAATAATTAATAATTTTCTCACAAACAAATAAATCAATAATCACAAATAATTAATAACTAAACACAAAACGAATAAATTAAAATTTTCACATAATTAACAATTTCATCACAAAAAGATAAAATTAATTTTCATAAATAATTAACAACTAAACATAAAATAATTAAATTAAAATCTTCACATAATTAATAATTTCCTCACAAACAAATAAAATCAATTTTCATAAATAATTAACAACTAAATACAAAACGAATAAATTTAAAATTTAACTTAATTAATATTTTTCTCACGAATAAATCAAATCAATTTTCATAAATATTTACAACTAAATTTTACAAACATACAATTCAATATATAGAAACAAATTAACAACTAAACACAATCTCACAACAAATGAATAATACATTAATCAACAACAAATGATCATTTCTAACAACAACTAATTAAAAATTTATAAAATAACTAATTTTTGTAAAATAAATAAAAAGTTTGGGTTAGAAATTACCTAGTGAATGCCGAAACTCGTTGTCGCCGCCTGGAGCTTATCGCCTTGATGCTGGGAACGCTGCCTGGAGGTTCAAGAAATGCAAAAGCTGCGAACTGTACAAGATGAGGCGGACGAGTTCTAGGTTAGGGAGGAATTTTTACTTTTATTTTTTGCAAAATTGACCCGAGACGCTGGTGGCAACAACCCAACGTTCCGGTCCCAACACTTTTTTTTTCCAATTTGACCCGGGACGTTGTTGCCACCATTTTCCTGAAATAATTTTGATTTTTTTTGCCCCACCCCCCAAAAAAATTATTTTTTAAATGAAATGGTGTGGGACACTTTTCGCAATAGCATCCTGATTTTAGGATTTTTTTTTTATATTTTATTTTAATCAACGTGACGCTTTTGTGAATAGCGTCTCGATTCATTTTTACAATTTCTTTTATAGTCGTACAATTTTGTTAATTTTATTTATTTTGTATTAATTATTTAATTTTACCTCTCACACAAAAAAAAAAAATTGAATGAGACGAAAGTGTAAAAACCAATGATGCACGTACACTTCAAAATATGATATTTTGCCGTGTCGTCTCATGAATAAGCGTGTTGTGCAACCTAAGTTAAAACATAATGATGTAATAACGTACATGCGAGATTTGAGTTTGGGTAGGACTAAATGAACCCTTATACACTAACACAAACCCACACGTGTAATTAATTAGCAAACTCATTCTATAGAAGCTTTGGCTAATTTTCCAAACTTGTGGCCACTGTACGGGGTTTATTAAATAAATAATATGTTTTTTATTCAAAATTGATAAAATAATATTAAAATAATAAACATTGAAAAGTAGGACGGGACGCCTCCGGGAAAGGCGTCCCGCTCATATTCTAGAAGGTAGGAAAGAAAACCGTTCTAGAATGTGAGCGGGACGCCTTTCCTAGTGGCGTCCCGGCCCTAAAGTACATTCTAGAAGGTATAAATAAATAACCGTTTTAGAATGTGAGGCTGAAATGAAAAAAAAAATTAATTGACATTTTCACAAAATTAATAATTTCCTCATTTACAAATAAAAATAAAATTAATTTATTAAATAATTAACAACTAAACAAGAAACGAATAAACTCGAATTTTCACTTAATTAATGTTTCTCACAAAATAAATAAATTAAAACTTTTTTTTACATAATTAATAATTTCATATAAATTTTATTTTTCACGCAATTAAGAATTTTACACAAAATAAATTAATTTATATAAAATAAATCAATTGACATATTAAAAATTTTAATTTTTCACATAATTAATAATTTATATGTTTGTGATTTATTTTGCGTAAAACTCTTAATTATGTGAAAAATAAAATTTATATAAAATTATTAATTATGTGAAAAAAAAAGTCTTAATTTATTTATTTTGTGAGAAATCATTAATTAAGTGAAAATTCGAATTTATTCGTTTCTTTTTTAGTTCTTAATTACTTAATAAAATTGATTTTATTTTTATTTGTAAATGAAAAAATTATTAATTTTATAAAAATGTCAATTAATTTTTTTTTAATTTCAGCCTCACATTCTACGACGGTTATTTATTTATACCTTCTAAAATGTACTTTAGGGCCTCACATTCTAGAACGGTTTTCTTTCCTACCTACTTTTTCAATATTTTGTGTTTTAATATTATTTTATCAATTTTGAATAAACAACATATTATTTATTTAATAAACCCACTGTTACAATAAATATATCTTCAAACACCAATATTTATTTCTCTGGTTCTCCACAAAACCATTTTTCAGATTTTGTTCAACTTTTATTATAATTTCTCCATGGCTTCAGATCCCAAAGAAATCGCCGTCGATTGCTCGCCGCTTTTCCGATTATTCAAGGACGGCACCATCGACAGGATCCTCCCGCCGCAGTTCCACCCCACCTCCGACGATCCGATCACCGCCGTCCGATCGAAAGACGTGTCGATCGACTCCGAGACCGGCCTCTCCGTCCGCATTCTGGCGCCGCGCCGCCAGGATCCGCCGCGGAGACTCCCCCTCGTCGTTTACATCCACGGCGGCGCTTTCTGCGTCGGATCGGCCTCGAGCCCCGTGTTCCACAATTTTATCTCGAGCGTAGTCGAAAGGGCGAACGTGATTGCTGTTTCCATCGATTACAGATTGGCGCCCGAGAACCCCCTTCCGATCGCGTTCGACGACTCGTGGGCCGCGTTCCGGTGGGTCGCGGCTCACGCCGGCGGCGATGGCCCCGATCCGTGGCTGAACGAGTGCGCCGATTTCCGGCGCGTGTTCGTCGGAGGGGAGAGCGCCGGCGCGACCATAGCGAACGACGTGGCGGTGAGGGCCGGGGTGGAGAGATTCGCCGGCGTGGAGGTCGTCGGGATATTCCTGATGCACCCGTTTTTCGGCGGGAAGGAAGAGGAGAAGCTGTATAAGGCTCTGTGCCCGACGAGCAGCGGCCGCGACGATGATCCGCGGTTGTACCCGGCGGCGGATCCGAGGATCCGTCAGATGGCGGGGCGGCGCGTGATATTCTTCTTTGCGGAGAAGGATTTCCTGAGGGACAGAGCGTGGGGTTACTACGAGGGTCTGAAGAAGAGCGAGTGGGCGGGAGAGGTGGAGATGATGGAGACTGAAGGGGAAGGGCACTGTTTTTATTTGTTCGATCTGAAAGGTGAGAAGGCTGTGGCTATGATCGATCGATTGGTTGCTTTTCTTAGTAGCCCATAGGTTGTCCCTTGTTCGGTCAATTGCTAAGCTATTCGTGGTATTACTCAATGTTTCACTTTTCACAGTTCAATCAGATACTAAATGTGACTGCGGGGTTTGTTTTTGTTTTCATGAAATAAATATGCTAAGACCAAAACAAATTGACCCAACCACACCAATTAGTTCAAATATAAAATCAACAAAAAAAGAAAGAGATGACAAAAGACGTGAAATCTTTTTTACATTGCTAGGATCTTTCTTAATGTAATTTGTTTTGTAATTGTTGCTGTAATTAATTTGCTAGAAGTTAGAAAAAAGCTTGAAGAAGAAATAGATGGAGGATTAGGTGAGAGAGAGAGATGAAAGATGCTGAATTCATGTAACTACTTGCTTCATGTCGTATTATTCATTTCCAATATAAGAACACTTGGTTGGGATCACTTAATTAAATTACAGAAATACCCTCTAACTTGGGTTAAACTCTAACAAGTATTAAAATCCTTTTAACCCATCAACATGGTTTCGGCCCAATTGATTGCTTCCCCAAGCCCACCTCATAAGTTGGCCCGTCTCCACCCACCTCATCACCTGGCCCGTTCCCCTTCAGTTCCACGCCCGACCTACTTCCTTCAACAAACGCGTGGTTTGATCGAGTCACCCCCAAATTCTCCCATTTTCCTCTTCATCAGCAAAATTAGGGTTTGTTTCTAATTCTCTTCATTCCTTTGATCCAATCATCCCTAGGTCCATGACAATACCTCTCCCATCGATTGATCTTTGACCCAAAGGATCAAAGTTTGGGAATTTCTTTCTGATAAATTTAATATCTTCCCAAGTAACCTCATGAGGTGCGGGATTCACCCAATGAACCTGATTCCCAGAGCTGCTATGGGGGCGACTTGGAACTCCCCATCCGACGTAGTAACCGGTGGATCCGTGGTGGTGGGCACATCCGGCCCCACCCTCCTCTTGAGTAATTAAAGACACGTGGAACACGGGATGGATGCGAGACCCCTCCGGCAGGTCGAACCGGTAAGCTACTTTCCCTTCTTTCTCCAGTATTGTATAAGGCCCGTAGTATTTAGATGATAGCTTTAAATCTTTCCTGATAGAGATAGAGTTTTGGCGAAAAGGTTGCAATTTTAAGAAATCCTAGTCCCCGACTTCAAAACTGCGTTCTTGTCTATGTCTATCAGCAACATTTGCATCCTCTGCTGAGCTTGTAGTAAATTCTCCCTAATTACCCCTTTAGCTATTTTCCTTTGATGTAGTACTTGCTTAACTTCATCATTTCGAGTGCTCAGATATTGCCCCATTGCTATGAGGGGTGGGGCATAGCCATATAAAGCCTCAAAGGGAGTTGTCTTCAGACTGTTGTGGTAATTGGTATTATACCAATATTCTGCCAGGGGTAGCCATTTAATCCATCCCTTAGGGTTGTGGTGCACCATGCATCTTAGGTAGATCTCCAGATATTGATTGACCCTCTCAGTCTGACCATCTGTTTGTGGGTGGTAAACAGTGGACATGTTCAACTGTACTCCCATTAATCTAAACATCTCCTTCCAAAAAACACTAGTGAAAATTTTGTCCCTATCAGAAATAATATGTAGTGGCAATCCATGCAATTTGTAGATAGTATCTAGAAAGTGAGCAGCTAGAGTTAAGGCAGTGTAAGGATGTGATAGAGTAGAGAAATGTGCATATTTAGTCAGTCTATCAACCACTACTAGTATGACACTCTTTCCCATTGACTTGGGTAACCCTTCAATGAATTCCATAGAAATATGGCTCAATGCTCGTTCTGGAATAGGCAATGGTTGCAGCAGCCCTGGATAAGCTCCATGGTCAGGCTTGTTCCTATGACACACTTCACACTCTTTGACCCACTGAGTGATGTCAGCCTTCATACTAGGCCAATAAAACTTCCTCTTTGCTCTCATATAAGTCCCCTTTATCCTTGAATGTCCCCCATATGCAGAATCATGCATAGCTGTTAGTATCATCTTCCTTAGGTTTTGATCCTTTCCCACACATATCATGCCTTTGTACCTAATGAGGTCACCAATGAGGGTGTATTTAGGGAAGGCAGTGGGGTCAATGGTATTGGATGCTATGACTGCCTGAAGGGTATCATCATTTGTATAACTCTGTACCACTTCCTTCATCCAATTAGGAGTGATAGTAGTGATGGCTGAGCACATTTCATCAACTGAGTTCCTCCTTGATAGAGCATCAACAGCTCTATTCTTTTGCCCCATGTTGTAGTGTATCTCATAGTCAAACCTAATAGCTTGGTTATCCACTTCTGTTAGATTGGGGTTACAACCTTTTGATCTAGAAAATATTTGAGAGTCTGCTGGTCAGTCCTTATTACAAACTTTTGCCCATGTAGATAATGTTCCCACCTCTGCACAGCCATAAGCACAGACAAGAACTCCCTCTCATATACTGACAATGACTGATTTCTAGGACATAGCAGTTTGCTCATGAAAGTTATATATATTCCCTCTTGCATCAAAACTGCCCCCACCCCTTTACCACTAGCATCTGTTTCCAGCACAAACTATTTAGAGAAGTCAGGTAAAGCCAAAACTGGAGCAGTAACCATATCCTTCTTAAGAGAGTCAAAGGAAATTTGAGCTTCTTCTCCCCATCCAAACTTATTCTTCTCCAGGAGGTTGGTTAAAGGCCTGCATATGACACCATATCCCTTAACAAATTTCCTATAATATCCAGTTAATCCCAAGAACCCTCTAAGTTGTTTCAATGTTTTGGGTATTGGCCAAGAAACCATGCTACTAATTTTCCTTGGGTCAATGGATAATCCATCTTGGGATATGATGTGCCCTAAATATTCTACCTCCAGCTTTCCAAATCTACACTTTCTCCTCTTAGCATATAGTTGTTGTCCCTTAGTAACAGTAGTACCTCCTCCAGGTGTTTCAAATGATCATCCAAGTCTTACTGTACACCAATATGTCATCAGAAAACACTAACACACTTTTTCTGAGTTGTTTCTTGAATACCTGACTCATGAGTGATTGAAAGGTAGAAGGAGCATTGCATAGCCCAAAGGGCATAACAAGAAACTCATAATGACCATTATGAGTACTGAAAGCAGTTAGGAATCTATGCTCGAGTTTCATCAAAATTTGAAAATATCCACTCCTTGGGTCAATCTTTGAAAATAATTAGTGCCATGCAGTTCATCTAGCAATTCATCAATTACAGGAATAGGGTAGTCATGCTTAACAGTGAGACCATTCAAATACCTGTAGTCAACACACAGTATCCAAGTAGCATCCTTCTTCCTTACCAATATCACATGGGATGCAAAAAGGATCTTGCTATCCTGTATAATCCCAGCTTCTAGCATCTCTTTAACCAGCTTCTCAATCTATTCCTTGTGATTACGTGTGGTCCTGTAGGGATATTGGTGTTTAGGAAGACTATCAGGTTTCAGGATAATGTGATGTTCAATACCACTACCTGGGGGTAACCATGTAGGCTCCTCAAATACATCTTGATACTTCTTTAACAAAGCTGACATCTCAGTGTTTGGCTTCTGATCTTGTTTATCCACGGTCATCCAATAAATCTCCTCAATCTGAGCACAATGCTCCTCATGCACCATTTTGTAAAGTGAGTGCCCTGATATAAACCTGCATTTTGCTGTTGATGTAATAGCCTGAATTTTGACCCTCTTGTTCCCTAATGTAACTGTGAAGGCCATGTGAGCATAATCCAATTCTATAGGTGTGCAAGATTTAAGCCAATCCCCTCCCAAAATCAAATCATACCTTTCATTTGTAATAATCTCAAGGAATAGCTAAAAGAATGACCCTGCATTTCCCATTTGAAATCCTCTACACCTTGTGCACTCACCATCTCTTGACCATTTGCAACCTTTACTAATATGGGCTTGACTGTGCTCAGCTTACACCCCAGCCTCTTAGCTGTCTTTTCCTGTATGAAACTCAGAGTACTACCTGAGTCTATTAAGATAGGGATAATTTTTTTTTGCCTCCTAAAGTATCACAAAATTTAGACTTTACCTCCTGAACTTTTTTTTCTTTTAAGTTGCCTCGTAAAATTTGCGTTTTTTTGAGTTTACCTCCTAAAGTACAATTCAGGCTAAAAAGTTACCGGACGCCGTTCACGTGACTTACACGCGAGGGTAGGAGCGTCTTTTCTCTTTTTCAGATTTTTCTTTGCCTCCTCAACTATTTCGTTTTTTTTACTTTGCCTCCTAAAGTATTTTTCTATCAAATTGCCTTCTCAAGTACGATTTTATTTTTAAATTGCCTCCTCAGGATAATTTTTGGGCCAAAAAATAAAAATAAAAATCAAATACCGATGGAGTTTGCCTAATGAATGATACCCCTAGGTAAACACTAATAATAATAATAATAATAAAATATTACTAATATTTTTTAAATATAAATAATATAATTTTTAATACATATAACATAATTACATAATTATAATTCACTTTTAAATACTACTACTAGCACTACTAGTACAACTACTACTATTACTAGTAGTAGTAGTAATAATAATAATAATTTTTTGAAATATAATTTATAATTTTAACTAATATATTTAATAAATAAATATATATATATATATATATATATATATATATATATATATATAATATGACTATTTTTGTAATGACAATAACAATTTTTTTAACTTTTTCTTATTTCTTATTTATTTGTTGATATATAATGTTACTTGCAATATATATAATATATATATATATATATATATATATATATATATATATATTTAAAATACATATAATATAATTATAATACACTTTAAAATTATAATATATAATAATATAATACACGTAATACTATTTCAACACATATAATTTAAAATATACTTATAATATATTTCAAATATTATTATATTATATTATATTTGAAAGTGTATTATGTTATCATATAATATTACTTGTATCATATTATGATTATTATTATTTAAAAGTGTATTATAATTAAATTATATATATTTTAAATTAAAATATATACATTACATGTAATATTATATTTCAACAAAAATAAGAAATGAGAAAAAAGTTACAAAAAACTGTTATTGTTAAAAGATCGTATTATATATCATATATTTATCAAATATATTAGTTAAATTATAAATTATATTCATAAACTATTATATTATAATTATATATTATTATTATTAGTAGTAGTAGTTTTTAAAAGTGTATTATAATTATGTTATGTGTATTAAAATTATATTATTATATTTAAAAATATTAATAATAATAATAATATATTATTATTATTATTATTATTATTATTATTATTATTATTATTATTATTATTATTATTATTATTATTATTATTATTATTATTATTATTATTATTAGTGTTTACCTAGGGTATCATTCATTAGGCAAACTCCATCGGTATTTGATTTTTATTTTTATTTTTTGGCCAAAAATTGTCCTGAGGAGGCAATTTAAAAATAAAATCGTACTTGAGAAGGCAATTTGATAGAAAAATACTTTAGGAGGCAAAGTCAAAAAAACGAAATAGTTGAGGAGGCAAAGAAAAATCTGAAAAAGAGAAAAGACGCTCCTACCCTCGCGTGTAAGTCACGTGAACGGCGTCCGGTAACTTTTTAGCCTGAATTGTATTTTAGGAGGTAAACTCAAAAAAACGCAAACTTCAGGAGGCAACTTAAAAGAAAAAAAAAGTTCAGGAGGTAAAGTCTAAATTTTGTGATACTTTAGGAGGCAAAAAAAATTTATCCCATTAAGATATGAAGCTTGTGCTCACCCACCTGCACTAGTACCCTCATTGTAGTAATACCATCCTCCCGTGTGATAGCATTAATGGACATCTGTACCTCTTCCATTACTTCAAGACTGTTAGGTGGTTCTGGCTCCTCAGTGTTCAAGTAGGGGAGTTCTTCTTCCTCTGTCTTAATCATGTAATTGACCCTATTTTTGCATCTGTGACCTGGTGTAAACCTCTCATCACAATTGTAGCACAACCCCTTCTCCCTCCTAGTTTCCATCTCTCCAGAAGTCAAAAGTTTGGTAGGGGGTCTCTGATTGTAGTTAGGAACTGTCTTCCCATATTCTTGGAATTTAGATAACTGGTATACCTGGTAACCCCCTTTAATTTCTTATTGATAGCCTCTAGGGTGATCAATTGCTTCCTTCCCAAGTATATGGCCTGTTGTAGAGTGGTGGATTCAAATATGGTGATAAAAGCTTGTACCTCCTCTAATAACCTACTGACAAATCTGGCTATAAAATACTCCTCTGAATAACCCTGATTTAGGAACAACATACAAGCCCTAAGTTCTTCAAATTTTTCTACATAATCCATGTATGTACCTGTGTGTTTAAACTTATTGAACTTAACAATGATTTTGGTTTCCTTAAGTTGTTCAAATCTGGCTGATATGATGTCTAAAAATTGAACCCATGATATTTCACCCTGATTGTTGTTAAAATTCTGGTACCACTGGTCTGCCTTCCCTTCAAAGTGCATGGCAGCTAGGGTAACCTTCTTTGAATCATATATTACTTTACACTTTAAGATCTATGATTTGGGTTGTGTTCCATCAAAATGGGGAAAAACAATTTTAGGCATTGGATTTGTGGTGTGGGTACCTTGGTAATCAATCTGCGCTTTAGCTCTGGTTGTTGTATTTGATCTGTATCCCATATCAGTTGTAGGTGTGGAGAGTGGTTTGCCTAAGATAGATTCCCCATCAACCTGATTTCTACCTTTCTTTGGGTTCAAGAGCTTCATCTGGATAGTGGCTAATGCAGCAGTGAGGTGCTCCAACTTGTAAGGTTTTGAGTTTGTTCCTGGATATCTGATCTTATGTGAGAGATTTGGGCTCATGTTTTTGAGTTATTTTCTGATATTTGTTCCTGCAATTTTAGCTCTAAAGCTTCCTGATTTTCGGATTCTGCTTGCAACACTTGATCGAGGCATTACTGAGCTTTTTGGAGGTCCTTGAAGCGTGTGATATCAGCCATGTCTGAGGATCGACTGCTCTAGTGCCAATTGTTAGGATCTTTCTTAATGTAATTTGTTTTGTAATTATTGTTGTAATCAATTTTCTAGAAGATAGAAGAAAGCTTGAAGAAGAAGTAGATGGAGGATTAGGTGAGAGAGAGAGAGAGAGATGAAAGATGTTGATTCATGTAAGTGCTTGCTTCATTTCGTACTATTCATTCCCAATATAAACATGTGGTTTGGGACCACTTAATTCAAGTACAGAAATACCCTCTAACTTGGGTTAAACTCTAATAAGTATTAAAATCCTTTTAACCCATTAACATGGTTTCGGCCCAACTGATTGCTTTCCCAAGCCCAACTCATAAGCTGGCCCGTCTCCACCCACCTCATCACCTGGCCCGTTCCCCTTCAGTTCCACGCCCGACCCACTTCCTTCAATAAACGATGGTTCGATCGAGTCACCCCCAAACTCTCCCCTTTTCCTCTTTCATCAGCAAAATTAGGGTTTGTTTTTAATCTCTCCCTTCCTTTGATCCAATCATCCCTAGGTCCATGACTTATTCATCATGAGTTCATGTTAAATCATGAATTCGAGTCCATGTCAAAGAGATGATCAAAAACATGAAGCTGAAATTCGTTTTATTGATCTCTTTCTTTGTTATTATGATTTCATGAGAGAATATTATTATTTTTTACTTTTCTAATAAAATTTAATGTAATTTAATAATTTTGTCTCTAATCTTATTATATCGTATAACTTTATTATTTCACACTTTTAATTAATTTAAATAAGATAATATCATGGTCATTTGATATCTATAATTGTAACATCAATCATCCTTTTGAATCTCCGTGAAATGATAAATTATGACACATAAAATTCAACCATTAAAAAAAGATGCCGGTATACGCACACCATTATTTTATTTATTCACCCCAATAAAAAACAAAACCAAATTATCAAAAATATCCCTCAAACCATACATCAAAAATATATATATCTTCTTCAAAACCTCCACCACCACCCAAGCCGCTGCTATTAGTCGCCCATCACTATCGTCGTCACTGTCATGGTTACCGACCATTGAAAGGGGCGGCAATAGCTGGCACGGCACGCTAGCACGATACGAACACGATACGATAAGAAACACGATTACAGAGACAAAGACACGATAAGGCACGACACGACACGAAATGACACGAAACACGACACGAAAAGTACAAAATTCTAAATTAAGTTAGATTTACATTTATTGTTACTTTTATGATCAAATAAGATTAAAAAAATATGACAGTGCGGCACGGTAACACGATTCGCCACCGCTAAAAACATTAAAAAAAACACACACAAAAAAACTTGATGTCGCTGCAGCTATGGTCGTCGTGCCATTAAAAAAAAAGGAAAATGCCCAGAAAAAAAAAAGTGTCGTTCGAACCAAATTTTGAACACAAAATACATGTTCGAAAAATTGATTTGAACGCACTAGGCTAAATAAGGCTGTTCGGATCAATTTTCTGAATAAGTATTTTGTATTCGAATTAATTTTTCGAACATATACTTTGTGTTCGGAAAACCAGAGTCAAACACCTATTTTTGTTTCTATGTGCGAGTTTCTTTTTTATGTTTTTCAACTGGTGACAATTATGATGACGGCAATGGTACCGGTGATGGACAGTTAATGGCAGCGACTTAGATGGCAGTGGTTGAAGAAGATATGTAATTTAGGACGTAGGGTTTTAAAAATATTTTTGATATTTTGATGAACTTTTTTATTAAGGTGAAAAATAAAATATAGGGTGCTTAGTAGAAAAGAAAAATAAATAAAAAACTTGGAAACCCAAATAAATGTTGTGCACCAGGTAGGTACAAGTGAAGACCTCGTTAGTCCGTAATACTCCGAATCTGAAAAATATTGTTTATCAATCTATATCTATATCTATATAAAAAGGCTAGTGTTTCTAAAAATGTAGTTAGAAGTTTTCCCGCCAAAAATTAGTTACTAATTTGAGTAACCCATTTTAAGGAAAGTTTTAATTATTAATTTAATTAAAATATACATATTTAGTGTTATTAAGTATATATATTATGGAATTGATTGGTTTTTGTGGAGGGAAAAAACGACCAGATTTTTAAGGGGTAATGTATTATGGTAATAAGTAAATAAATTAATTAGGCCATATACAAGAACAAATCGGGCTCGGACTCAGATTCTCGGGCCTAATACATTACCCCTTAAAAATCTGGTCATTTTTTAAAGGGTAATGTATTATAGTATTTTTTGTACTCTCCATTTTCTACAAGAACAAATAAAGACAAAAATATAATCACGGAGAAAAGATATCATTTGTCCGGGAAAACTTCATTTTTGGTACACTATGTTGGCCACTTTCCAGAAAAGATACGTGATGTTGGCCATCATCAAAAAACGTCCATTAAGTTGGTCAATTCATCAAAAAAGGTACAAATAAAGCCCGATCGGGTTTTTTTTTGCTGAAGTGGCGTGATTCAATACTTTCTTATTATTTTTCCTTTAATTTTAAATATTAAATTAAAAAAAAATTGGAAAATTTTTTATTTTTGGTACACTATTTTGGCCACATTTCAGAAAAGATACGTTAAATTGGCCAATTCATCAAAAAATGTCCAAAAAAAGCTTTGATAGGATTTTTTTTCTAAAGTGGTATAATTCTATATTTTCTTATCAATTTTCTATAATTATACAAAATAAATTAAAGACAAAAATGTGTTTTTCTCTCTCTCTTTTTTATGTTTTTCTTTTCTCTTTCCGTTAATCTAATTAATAAAATTATAATTAATAAAAATTAATATAAATTATTTATAAATATAAAAATAAAATACAAATATTAAAAAATATATAATAAATATAGAGAGCAAAATTCATTTATAATAGATTTTCTCATATATATTTTTATATGTATTTTTTATTATTTTTTAAGATTCATTTTATATTCTTATATTTATCTCCGAATTTATAAATTTTTTATTAATTATAATTTAATAACATAAAAGTCATATAAATTATTATATTAACTTTATAATTTTTGAAGATTTATTTTATGTTTATATATTTATCACTATTTTTTTTATTTCTTATTAATTAAGATTTTATTTATTTGATTAAAAGAAAAGAAAATGAAGGCAAAACAGGTTTTTGTATACAACTTAATATTTAAGTAAAAGGAAATAATAAAATAATATATAATCATGCCACGTCAGGAAAAAAATCCGATTAAAGTTTTTTTTAGAGTTTTTCTTGATGAATTGACCAATTTAACGTACCAAAAATAAAAATCTTCCCAATTTTTTTGTTTAATTTAATATTTAAAATTAAAAGAAAAATGATAAGAAAGTATCGAATCGCGTATTTTTTCTGAAAAGTGACCAACATAGTGTACCAAAAATGAAATTTTCCCTCATTTGTCCCATAATATCCTTAATAGAGTAAAATGCTTCTTAAGAAAATCTAATCAGGATCAACCTTAACAACTTTTTTATTTTGTTATTGGCCTTAACTAATAAAATATTTTAAATTGGAGATCATATTGAGATAACAAAAAAAACATCTTATTTTATGATTTCTTATAACCTGTGTTGCAAGGATGCTTATTCTCCTATATATCGTATCAAATCTTTCTTGATCTTATAAATTAAATGCGTTTATTTAATTACAAAAGCTTGTTAGATTGCAATATTTGAAGCTGTGATTATTTTATAAACACAACTCTTAATTGGTGTAGTATAGACTCACATTTGATTGTACGGAGTCACATAATTTGCAACACTTTTATATGTCCCATTGCGGCAGTAAAAGAAGTGCCCAAAATGGGTCTAATGAAATAAATGGGCAGTTCATTCCTAATTTACCTTTGCAAAAAAAAAAGTAA
>BMAC01000089.1:218338-231989 GCA_014905375.1 Phtheirospermum japonicum
ACAAACTCTTAATTGGTATAGTATAGACCTCACATTTGATTGTACGGAGTCACATAATTTGCAACACTTTTATATGTCCCCATTACCGCAGTAAAAGAAGTGCCCAAAGTGGGTCTAATGAAATAAAATGGCAATTTATTCCTAATTTACCTTTGCAAAAGAAAAGTAAAAAAAAAATAATAATTCAGGCATATCTTCTAATCAACGTAAACCTATTTATAATAGAAAAAATACATGATTCGCACCTATATGAAATAACTAAAATAGAATCAATAAATGACAATATATATAATAAATGAAAATTTTACATATGAATTAGAAAGACGTAAAGTTGGGGACGGATGAAAAAAATTGGAAAGAAAGTGTGTGCATAGGTATTTATGATGTAAGGGTAGTATGATAATTTAAATGTATGTTTTGATTAAATAAGAAGTATTCGGACTATATGGAAATAAAAAGGTCAATGGATTAAATGGTAAATGGGGATTGTGTGTTTGTATTTATATGGGAATTTTTCCTATTTTATAAACACAACTCTTAATTGGTATAGTATAGACTCACATTTGATTGTACGAAGTCACATAATTTGCAACACTTTTATATGTCCCATTACCGCAGTAAAAGAAGTGCCCAAAGTGGGTCTAATGAAATAAATGGGCAGTTCATTCCGAATTTACCTTTGCAAAAAAAAAAAAAATAAAAAAAAAAATTAAAAATTCAGGCATATTTCTATTCAACGTAAACCTATTTATAATAGGTAAAAATTACATGATTCGCACCTATATGAAAATAACTGAAATAGAATCAATAAATCACGATATATATACTAAATGAAAATTTTACATATAAATTAGAGAGACTTAAAGTTGGGGACAGATGAAAAGAAAATGGAAAGAGAGTGTGTGCATAGGTATTTATGATGTAAGGGTAATATTGATAATTTAAATGTAAGTTTTGATTAAATAGGAAGTATTCGAACTATATGGGAATAAAAAGAGTCAATGGATTAAATAGTAAATGGGGATTGTGTATTTGTATTATATGGGAAGTTTCCCTATTTTATAAACACAACTCTTAATTGGTATAGTATAGGCTCACATTTGATTGTACGGAGTCACATAATTTGCAACACTTTTATATGTCCCATTACCACAGTAAAAGAAGTGCCCAAAGTGGGTCTAATGAAATAAATGGGCAGTTCATTCCTAATTTACCTTTGCAAAAGAAAAGTAAAAAAAAAACAATTCAGGCATATTTCTAATCAACGTAAACCTATTTATAATAGGGAAAAATTACATGATTCGCACCTATATGAAAATAACTGAAATTGAATCAATAAATGACAATATATATAATAAAGGAAAAGTTTTCATATGAATTAAAGAGACATAAAGTTGGGGACGGATGAAAAAAAAATGGAAAGAGAGTGTGTGCATAGATATTTATGATGTAAGGATAGTATTGATAATTTAAATGTAAGTTTTGTTTAAATAGAAAGTATTTGGATTATATGGGAATAAAAAGAGTCAATGGATCAAATGGTAAATGGGGATTATGTATTTGTATTATATGGAAATTTTCCCTATTTTATAAACACAACTCTTAATTGGTATAGTATAGACTCACATTTGATTGTACGAAGTTACATAATTTGCAACACTTTTATATGTCCCATTACCGCAGTAAAAGAAGTGCCCAAAGTGGGTCTAATGAAATAAATGGGCAGTTCATTCATAATTTACCTTTGCAAAAGAAAAGTAAAAAAAAAAAAAATAATTCAGGCATATTTCTAATCAACGTAAACCTATTTATAATAGGAATAAATTACATGATTCGCACCTATATGAAAATAACTAAAATAGAATCAATAAATGGCAATATATATAATAAATGAAAAAAATTTCATATGAATTAGAGAGACATAAAATTGAGGACGGATGAAAAGAAAATCGAAAGAGAGTGTGTGCATAGGTATTTATGATGTAAGGGTAGTATTGATAATTTAAATGTAAGTTTTGATTAAATAGGAAGCATTCGGACTATATGGGAATAAAAGAGTTAATGGATTAAATGGTAAATGGGAATTGTGTATTTGTATTATATGGGAATTTTTCCTATTTTATAAACACAACTCTTAATTGGTATAGTATAGACTCACATTTGATTGTACGAAGTAACATAATTTGCAACACTTTTATATGTCTCATTACCGCAGTAAAAGAAGTGCCCAAAGTGTGTCTAATGAAATAAATGGGCAATTCATTCCTAATTTACCTTTGCAAAAAAAAAATAAAAAAAATAATAATAATAATAAATTAAGGCATATTTCTAATCAACATAAATCTATTTATAATAGGAAAAAAATTACATGATTCGCACCTATATGAAAATAACTAAAATAGAATCAATAAATGACAATATATATAATAAATGAAAATTTTACATATGAATTAGAAAGACGTAAAATTGGGGACGGATGAAAAGAAAATGGAAAGAGAGTGTGTGCATAGGTATTTATGATGTAAGTGTAGTATTGATAATTTAAATGTATGTTTTGATTAAATAAGAAGTATTCGGACTATTTGGAAATAAAAAAAGTCAATGGATTAAATGGTAAATGGAGATTGTGTATTTGTATTATATGGGAATTTTCCCTATTTTATAAACACAACTCTTAATTGGTATAGTATAAACTCACATTTGATTGTACGAAGTCACATAATTTGCAACACTTTTATATGTCCCATTACCGCAGTAAAAGAAGTGCCCAAAGTGGATCTAATGAAATAAATGGGCAGTTCATTCCTAATTTACCTTTGCAAAAAAAATAAAAAAAACAATTCAGGCATATTTCTATTCAACGTAAACCTATTTATAATAGGAAAAAATTACATGATTCGCACCTATATGAAAATAACTGAAATAGAATCAATAAATGACAATATATATAATAAATGAAAATTTTTCATATGAATTAGAGAGACATAAAGTTGAGGACGGATGAAAAAAAATGGAAAGAGAGTGTGTGCATAGGTATTATGATGTAAGGGTAGTATTGATAATTTAAATGTAAGTTTTGATTAAATAGGAAGTATTCGGACTATATGGGAATAAAAAGAGTCAATGGATTAAATGGTAAATGGGGATTGTGTATTTGTATTATATGGGAAGTTTCCCTATTTTATAAATACAACTCTTAATTGGTATAGTATAGACTCACATTTGATTGTACGGAGTCACATAATTTGCAACACTTTTATATGTCCCATTAACTCAGTAAAGGAAGTGCCCAAAGTGGGTGTAATGAAATAAATGGGCAGTTCATTCCTAATTTACGTTTGCAAAAAAAATAAAAATTAATAATAATAATAATAAAAATTTAGGCATATTTCTAATCAACGTAAATCTATTTATAATAGGAAAAAATTACATGATTCGTACCTATATGAAAATAATTAAAATAGAATCAATAAATGACAATATATATAATAAATAAAAAAATTTCATATGAATTAGAGAGACATAAAGTTGGGGATGGGTGAAAAGAATGGAAAAAGAGTGTGTGTGTATAAGTATTTATGATGTAAGGGTAGTATTGATAATTTAAATGTAAGTTTTGATTAAATAGGAAGTATTCGGACTATATGAGAATAAAAAGAATCAATTAATTAAATGGTAAATGGGGATTGTGTATTTGTATTATATGAGAATTTTCCCTATTTTATAAACACAACTCTTAATTGGTATAGTATTGACTCACATTTGATTGTACGGAGTCACATAATTTGCAACACTTTTATATGTCCCATTACCGCAGTAAAAGAAGTGCCCAAAGTGGATCTAATAAATGGGCAGTTCATTCTTAATTTACCTTTGCAAAAAGAAAAAAAATAATAATAAAAATTCAGGCATATTTCTATTCAACGTAAATCTATTTATAATAGGAAAAAATTACATGATTCGTACCTATATGAAAATAACTAAAATTGAATCAATAAATGACAATATATATAATAAAGAATTTTTTTTTAATATGAATTAGAGAGACATAAAGTTGGGGATGGATGAAAAGAAAATGGAAAGAGAGTGTGCATAGATATTTATGATGTAAGGGTAGTATTAATAATTTAAATGTAAGTTTTGATTAAATAGGAAGTATTTGGACTATATAGAAATAAAAATAGTCAATGAATTAAATGGTAATGAGAATTATGTATTTATATTATATGGTAAATGGAGATAATGCATTTATATTATATGGGAATTTTCCCAATTAAATTTATGTGGTAAAAAATCTAATACAATTTACAAATTAGCAAACTCATTCCATACAAGCTTTTGCTAATCTTCCCAACTTGTGGCCACTATAAAGTTTGTACTGCATTTACAATAAATATATCTTCAAACACCAATATTTATTTCTCTGGTTCTCCACAAAACCATTTTTCAGATTTTGTTTCCTCAACTTTTTTCTCCATGGCTTCATATCCCAAAGAAATCGCCGTCGATATCTCGCCGCTCTTCCGATTATTCAAGGATGGCACCATCGACAGGATCTCCCCGCCGCAGTTCCACCCCACCTCCGACGATCCGGTCTCCGCCGTCCGATCTAAAGACGTGTCGATCGATTCGGAGACCGGCCTCTCTGTCCGCATTCTGGCGCCGCGCCGCCAGGATCCGCCGCGGAGACTCCCACTCGTCGTTTACATCCACGGCGGCGCTTTCTGCGTCGGATCGGCCTCGAGCTCTGTGTTCCACAATTTTATCTCGAGCGTAGTCGAAAGGGCGAACGTGATTGCTGTTTCAATCGATTACAGATTGGCGCCCGAAAACCCCCTTCCGATCGCGTTCGACGACTCGTGGGCCGCGTTCCGGTGGGTCGCGGCTCACGCCGGCGGCGATGGCCCCGATCCGTGGCTGAACGAGTGCGCCGATTTCCAGCGCGTGTTCGTCGGAGGGGAGAGCGCCGGCGCGACCATAGCGAACGACGTGGCGGTGAGGGCCGGGGTGGAGAGATTCGCCGGCGTAGAGGTCGTCGGGATATTCCTGATGCACCCGTTTTTCGGCGAGAAGGAAGAGGATAAGCTGTATAAGGCTCTGTGCCCGACGAGCAGCGGCCGCGACGATGATCCGCGGTTGAACCCGGCGGCGGATCCGAGGATCCGGCAGATGGCGGGGCGGCGCGTGATGTTTTTCTTTGCGGAGAAGGATTTCCTGAGGGACAGAGCGTGGGGTTACTACGAGGGTCTGAAGAAGAGCGAGTGGGCGGGAGAGGTGGAGATGATGGAGACTGAAGGGGAAGGGCATTGTTTTTATTTGTTCGATCTGGAGAGCGAAAAGGCTGTGGCTATGATCGATCGATTGGTTGCTTTTCTTAATAGCCCATAGGTTGTCCCTTGTTCACTCAATTGCATACTATTTGTGGTATTACTCGATGAGATGTTACCCTTTTCACAGTTCAATCAGATACTAAATGTGAAGTGTTTTCATGAAATACAACGTGAAATCTTTTTTATATTTATCATGAGTGTCCATGTTAAATCATGAGTTCGAGTCCATGAAACTGAAATTCGTTTTATTGATCACTTTCTTTGTTTTTATGATTTCATGTGAGAATATTATTATTTTTTAATTTTCTAATAAAATTTAATGTAATTTAATAATTTTATTATATCTTGTAACTTTATTATTTCACACTTTTAATTATTTTAAACAAAATAATATTATAGTCATTTGATATTTATAATTATAATATCAATCATTCTTTTGAATCTCCATGAAATGATCAACAATGACACATAAACTCATTCATTAAAAGAAAGGTGCGAGTATACACACACCATTATTATATTTATTCACCCCAATAAAAAGAAAAATAATCAAAATATCAAAAATACCCCCTCAAACCATACATAAAAAAATATATATCTTCTTCAACCCTCTACCACCACCCAAACCGCTGCTATTTGTCGTCCATCACTGTCACCGTCGTTGTAATCATGGTTGACGACCATTTAAAAAAAAAAACACAGAAAAACACGATGTTGCTGCAGGCATGGTCGTCGTGCCATTAAAAAATGGAAAGAAACATGCCCAAAAGTGTTATTCGAACCAAATTTTCGAATACAAAATACATGTTTGAAAAATCGATTCGAAAAAAAAGCATATGTTCGAAAAATTGATTTGAACGCACTAGGCTAAAAAAGGCTGTTCAGATCAATTTTGTATTTGAATCATTTTTTAACATATACTTTGTGTTCGTAAAATCAGAGTCAAACACCTATTATTGTTTCTATGTGCGAGTTTCTTTTTTGTGTTTTTCAACGGCCGACAATTATGATGACGTCGACGGTAGCGGTGACCGACACTTAATGTCAGAGATTTAGATGGCAATGATTAAAGAAGATATGTATTTTAAGATGCAGGATTTTAGAAGTATTTTTGATATTTTGATGAGTTTTTTTATTACGGCGAAAAATAAAATAATAAGGTACCTAGTAAAAATGAAAATAAAAAACTTCGAAACCCAAATAAATGTTGTGCACTAATATACAAGTGAAGACCTCGTCATACTCCGAATCTGAAAAATGTTGTTTATCAATTTCAGTATTAAAAAGTTATTACTCCCTCCTATTCAATATATTAGACGTTTAAGTTGGATATAAATTCTGCAAAATATAAGACATTTTGTAGATTTTAGATTTGAAGTTCCAAGTTTGCCCTTAATTAAGTTGGTCACATTAATTATTTTTATTTTTCCACTAAAAGCTGTGATTAAACTCTTTTGAGTTCCAACGAGCACATGAAAAGTCGGCCGCAGACTGCTCCATTAACTTTTGCATGAGATCAATGAGCTATTTATATGGAGTAGTTTACGCCAAAGTTACAATAATTCTTTTTGGAAAAAAAATGGAACCTCTCCACACCACTTTTATACAAGAAAATATTTCACAAAACTTTGAGGCTAATGGCAACGTCAAACACGACTTCGATTTGAATAAATTTTCTATCGACGACATCGAGCTACAGGAAGATACCAAGCTTGAGCGGGAGATTCGAAAGGGGATAGCAGAAATGCTAAAAATAATTTTTCCCAAGTATTTTTAGWTTTATATTTGAAGATGAGATTAGTTCATATCTTTTCAAGCATGTTTATTGCATTCTACTTATATTGAAATGTATTGTCGACGGACTATATTATTTGGTTTTTAATTTTCGTTTATGAATGCTCAACTATTTAGTATTTTCGTTTGTGAACTCTCTGACAGCAATTCRTCAAAATAGTATTTTCGCAAACATAGTCATTTACTAAAATGAACTCCAATAATTAARAATCAATATTAGTTGGAGATTATTTACTGAACGAAAACTAGTGCATGCTTGAGTTGGAGATTATTTGTGCTCATCAACATGAATTGTCCTATGCAAGTTCATTCTCTTTCGCTGATGGTAGAACTTAATGATCTAATTATTGTTGATGCCATGCTTATTTGTTCTTAAGATTTTCAATTATAAGTTTTATATACTCTGAGAACAGGGACGTAAAGCCATTAAAAGTCTTGTAAAACATTATGATTAAAAACAAAGACTTATATTGCTCAATTATTTTGTGGCTCAACTGTAATATTAATATAATGCTTGAGATTTTTTTTTTCATCATTTAAAGCAACAAGGAACAAATCATTGAAGTTGAGAAAGCCACTGTGTTACATAATTTAATTGCAAGCACTTACAAAAAAGAACTTATTTTAAGCTAATAAGCTCATTACATTTTCTACTACTCTACGTTCGCAAGTTATTTGTTTGGGAAGACGACCCTTTCTTTCTAATATGGCTTTCTTCATGTGTGGAATTCTAAACTTGTTGGATCCACCAATTTTCATGGTTTCTTGCATGCACAATTGTAGAGTCAAAAAAATACGATTCACCTTTTTCGGACAATATTCATCAAAGGACTTCTCAACAGCATGAATAAGCTCTTTCACACTTTTTGGACTCACCTTATATTGCAAAGCTTGTATAGCACTGAAAAATCCAAGATCCAGAATATTTAGGTCCGGTGAGTTTGGTGGTTGACACATTAACCGAATATCAAAACCATTTTTCGAAGCTGCTACTTGAAAATCTGGATCACTTGGATCAACATGTGTCCTTGCATTATCCTGTTGAATGAAAATGGTTTTTCTTGAATCCTCTATTGGCCACTTTTCACGAATTCTCGGCAAAACTTTTTCAATCAAGAAAGATTTTATCGTCTCTCTCTTAACGGAGGTGATAGGTTTTATCTCTATGGTTCCAGCATCTTGGTTTATACTCCGTCTTTGGGCTGATTCAACATTAATAAATGGGAAGACTCCTATTTTTCCAGAAAAAACTTCATTTCCTTGACTGTCAAATCTTGGACGAGCCATCGCCACAAGAAACATTACTTTTGTAATATAATTCTTACTCTTACATGTACGCAAAGGTTCTCTTTCATTCGAAAGTAGATAGTAAGTTTCCTTCTTTTTGGTCATATAAAACCATTTTTCGTCAATATGCACAATATTGTACATATCAACAAATTTCGGTTCATTGGGCAGACTGTTTCGATCTATCATAAATATGCAGAATCTCAAGCGAGCTTTCATGTTTTCCTCCTTTGGATGTGGTTTAATAACATTGGAGTGACGACGAATGAGGCCTTGCTTTAAAAGCCTGAATAAAGTTGTATAACTTACATTCAAAGCTTGGGCAAGTGACATCAATGTTGTTCGTCGATTAAGTGAAATATCAAGAACTCGATTTAGATCAACTTGCACCCTTTTTCGACCAAAATCTCTTGTTCGCCTATGAGAGACATCAACATTTTGCCCATTAGGAGTGTCTTTAGCTCGTTTTCAAATTCTTTGCACCATTCGTATAGGTACGGAATATAAGTTAGAAACTTCAGTGGTTGTGCACCTTCTCAACTTTCTATTGACACTTCGCTCCAATAAAGCAATATAAATTGTTTGTCTTTGTGCATTTGACAGGTTTTTCCTTATTTTTCTTGTCGTGCCTGCTTCTTGAGATACTAAAATGTTAACTAAAAATTTAAACTATAAAATTATTAGTGCATGCAAAATATTTAAAATCCTTAGTTATAGTAATTTCTAAGAACAAATAAACCATGTGTATAGTGCATTCATCAGAGAGCAAGTTGGTCTATTTAAGTGGGTTATTTAAAATCCTCAACATGAAAAAAATGGAACCTACACGTATAGTATCACGTCATTTACATGCATATTTCAAATAATCCACTTTCCAAGCATTCAATAGAGAGCAAACAAAAAAAATTAAAAATACCTGACACCTCTTCATCTTCTTCATGTAGGTAATTAAGATCCAATTCTAGTAATGGAAATTCAAACTCTTGATTTGGCATATTTAAATCAAGTATGAGAGTATTTGTTGATGATGATGTGATTATCATTGGTATTGATGCTTCCTCTACGTCCGAATTTGATAGTACATCATCCTCGTCATCAATTCCAACTGGAATTGTGTTCAAGTCAAATGGTAATTCTGTGACATTGCTTGTACTTGAAAGATTTAGATCAATATTCATGAAATCCATGTAGTGTTCTTGTATGATGGATAACAGTTTATTTTTATCCCAATATATAGACATGTAAATTAAGTTTTGGCTCCAAGTCAAGTTTTTTGAATAGATCAAATTAAATTTAAAAAACTTGACTCCATGTAAATTTTAAAAATTAGAGCAAATTAAAAAATTTAGTTTTGGCTCCTTTTTTTTTGGCAGAATGTTTAGCACAGAAATGAATTCACTTTTTGACTCCATTTTCTGGTGGAGTTATGTTCTTGGAACTCATTATGGATTTTGAAAACTCATCCATTTACATTCAATATTCCGCTCAATGATTGAAACCACAAAACAGAGTGTTAAATGAGTATTAATGAGGAGTTATGTTATGTTAAATAAGTATTAGAAATAAGAAAGAGATATTGGAAAGTTATTAAGGAGGAGTTATGTTATGTTAATTGGAAGATGACCCTACTTGTTAGGAGTAATTGAAACGGCAAAACAAAATGGTGCTAAATAAATGTATTAATGAGGGGTATGATAGATATTTTTTTTAAATTTCTTAATATGTGTGTTTTATGTTTAAACGTCTAATATATTGAATAGGATGTCTAATATATTGAATAGGAGGGAGTAATGTTTAAATCTCCCACATTATTATTCGTTTGATACATATTTCCGCCGCCTCCTGTTTTGCATTAAATCCTCACAAATCCGCCCTATCCTACCGCCGGAAATGGGATCCAACACCACCCAAATAACCCACGATTTCCCACCTTTCTTCCGGGTCCACAACACCGGCCGCATCGAAAGATACCTCGACCACGACTTTGTTCCCCCATCCCACGACCCCCAATCCGGCGTCGTATCGAGAGACGTCATCATCTCGCCGGAAAACAACGTCTCCGCCAGAATCTACATCCCCAAAGCCGCCCAAGACAACCGGGAACTGCCACTCATCATCTACATCCACGGCGGCGCTTTCTCGATCCAATCGGCTTTCTCCTCACTCTATCACAACTACGTCAATATCCTCGCATCCCGATCCAGATCCGTCGTCGTTTCGATCAAATACAGACTAGCCCCGGAACACCCAATTCCTGCCTGCTACGACGATTCATGCGCCGTCGTGGATTGGATCGGGTCGCATTCCCGGGACGGACCAGGCCCCGACCCGTGGCTGAACGAGCACGTCGATTTCAACCGCGTGTACTTGGCCGGCGACAGCGCCGGCGCCAACATCGCGCACAACATCGTCTTTCGGGCCGGGCTCGGACTCAGATTCTCGGGCCTAATATTGATTCACCCCTTTTTCGGGATCGGTAAGCCCGACAAGCTGTGGAATTTCATCTGCCCCGGCACGTCGGGGAACGATGACGTCAGGTTGAATCCGACGGCGGATATGGATCTTTTGTCCAAACTGGGATGCGATAGAGTGCTGGTTTGCGTGGCGGAGAAGGACTTTCTGAAAAAGAGGGGTTTAAATTATTACGAGGGTTTGAAGAAAAGCGATTGGAAGGGTTTGGTTGAGTTTTTTGAGTCGCCTGGTGAAGAACACGTTTTCCATCTCTTCGACCCGGTTTCCGACGGGGCTGTAACGTTGTTGGAACGAATTGTTGGGTTCATCGACGGTGGATCTCACGTTATGTCACGTTTTTAGCTTAGATATAAATTCAATATTGTCAAGTATTTTAAGCTATGTTTAGGATAGAGTTCTCAATAATATACTTAGATTTGCGATTGAAATTTCTAAGATTTATTTGGTTAAATTTGGGGTTCTGCATATCAGTATTTGGTTGTTTTATTTTTCAAAATCTTAATTAATAACTTTTTATACATAACATATATTCTATATTATAATATATATATACAATTACTTTTATTTTTTATTCTTTTATCATTATTACTCAATATAATGTGCTGATACAATACTATTAGATATTATTTGACATGAGATACAAAATAATAATAATATTACACCATTATCCTTTTTTAAGATATTATTTTGACATTTACTGTAAAAAAACATAGTTGTAAGAACCGTAATTTGAGATCAGATCGGTTGAAGATCTTGAAAATTGAATCGATGAAACAAATTGTAAATTATAAGATTTTGTAAAAAAAAAAAACCAATTAAACATTATCAAAATAAATTGAAAATAGAACAAAAGCTACAAAGTAATAATAATATGTCAAATTAGAACTTATAACATACATACAATGCCTTAAACAAGGTTTGAAAATGGCACGGGAATACACACACATTTATATTCAATATAAAATAATATTAGTATTGTGCGTTGCACGATAATTTTTCTTTTTATTTTATGTAAAATAAAAATAATTATTTTAAATATATGAAAGTATTTAAATAAGTAATTGTATATATATATATATATATATATATATATATATATATATATATATATATTTAAGTTATATATGTGTGTGTGTATTTTGGTGAGAACTATCATTGTTTCTTAAATAAGAGATGATTTTACCATAACTGCTCCACATATATAAATCATCTAAATATTATTTCAAAATCGAACAATATTGAAAATAATATAACATGGTTCATAAAAGAATTGTTATTAGACGAAACGTAGTTTATAAATTATGAAAAATCTTCTTATACATAACTTCTGTAGTTTTGTTACAATGTTTATACTCATTATCGTCGATCAATATTTTTAAACCCTTACAATTGGTCACCCTTGATATCAAGGCTGACAAATCAGTCGTGTCGGGTTCTTATAGGGCCGGCACAATAAGGCACGACACGATAATCATAGGTACGAACACTACACGATAAACTTATCGGGCCTATAATCTAAACCCGAATCACGACACGCTAAAAACACGAAAAGTACGACACGGTACGATAGGCACGATAAACAAAAATACTGAATTTATTTAATCTTACCCGTTAAGCACATTAGGCTCGTTAATTAATAAAATACATGATTTTTTTAATAGATATAATACATATCTATAAAATTATCAATACAAATTGTCAAATACATTTAATATTATAATATGACAAATGTACTAATGATAGATTAAAGATCACAGATAACAATGAGTAAATAAATACAAAAGGGGGAAATTAAAATATTATTGGGTCTTATCGTGTTTATCGGGTTAGCGCGTTATCAACTCGAATCCAATAAGCCTGAACCCATAACCTATTATTTTGTATTGTGTTCGTGTCGGTCAATCATGCCCTGCCTCATTTTTTCACCCCTACTTGATATAGCAACGTACAACTGATCATGACTGAAAATTGAATTTTTCAGGAAAAGTCCAACGTGAGAGATAAATTTTCCTTAATTTTTGTTGATCATCATAGTATATGACACAATCAGAGGAAGTTGTCACCGTTGGAATTTGAAAGGCAAGCTCGAATTAGATGGTGTGACAATCATTTTAGGGATTAACAACAATTCACCTGCATTACTTCCTTGAGAAATATTAGCCTACCCAATATGATTGTCAAGTTTTGTAACAACCAACATTACACAACACAATGAAATGAATCAATATTTCTCAACAACATGAGTGTAATTCTAATTTTTAGTATTAGCTCATAGTTCGGCAATCCATAACACTTAATGAAAGATGCGTATTATAATTATTTTGCGATCTCATCACGTCTTTCAATGTATTGTCCAGAGTATCAGAATAATGGTTATGCATCATTGGAGATTCATCCCAAATAATGAGATGCGCATCCACCATTAACTTTGCAAGTGGAGTACCAGGAAACATCGAGATCTTGTTGGATATTAAAAGGAACCCTAAATCTAGAATGCCTAATTCTTCCTTTCGAAATAAGAGAAGTTATGTCGTTTGATATTACATTAACAATTCCACTATTAGATTTGTAGAAAGCGTCCTCTGTATAAATAGATGAGAAATACACCACCCTTGGTTAAATGTATTGCATCCATGCTTTATCAATTTTGGCAGAAAATGTATTAAAATATTTAAATAAGTAATTATATATATGTATACTTAAATTTTATATATATATATATATATATATATATATATATATATATATATATATATATATATATATAT
>BMAC01000089.1:244391-256616 GCA_014905375.1 Phtheirospermum japonicum
TGGGGGGGTTTGTTTGGGTCTGGGTCTGATTTTGGGTGAGGATCCGAGTCAATTTAACAAAATAGTAAAAAATAGTGTTATTCTATGAGATCGGTTTCACCCAAAACTTACTCCATCTTTTATAGCTGCGAATGGAGTCTTTTTCTCACCAAAAAAATTCTATTTCGTTTTCTCAAATATAATAATTTTACACAAAAATTTAATACTAGCTGGGCAAGTAATCTCTTTTCCAAAAAAGGAAAAAAACAAACAAACGAAAAACAACGTAGTAATCTAGGTTACTGAACTAACTTCCGTAAATACTATTTTTATTTATTCACTATTAATGCTAATAAATTCCACCAGCCCCAAAATCGTTGCCATTGCCCAATTGGACCGAGTCTGATATAAAATTGAAATAACTATTAACATTTGTTGAATAATTATATCAAACTACATTAGGTCCAGTTGTATAGTTAGTCGTATCGTGGTGGCCATTCATTAATTGTATTTATTTTCCTGAATAAAACACGAAACAAAAACTCGTGCCATTTATTTTATTGATCAACCTCAAAAGAATTGCACTCTTAACTCCAAGAGATTTGGATCCCGAAAATTTGGACAATTTATAATTTTAGTCAAACCAAATTAAGCAAAGAGTTCTTATATAATGAGATAAAAAAGATTTACTCCCCAAAAGTAAGGTTGGAATTCCTAGAATTGCTTTTCGAACGCGAACGACTTGTACAAAATTCCAAATAGAATTCCAAATAGAATTATCCCGGCATATGGCATAGGTCATCCGATATCAAAGGGATCAAATAGGAAAGGATACTATGTGGCTTTAGCCGTCTTTGTTTTATTGTTTATTGTTTTGTCTGGTTCAATAATAATTCAATAACCTTATAATTTATGAAAACGAGAGATGTATATGAAAGTAGGAAAGTTCAACTTAATTAGAAATAATATACAAGTTCTCTCTTTATAGACAAGAGACATGTTCTCAATTTAAAGTTTCCGCCTCTTATTAACAGTTTACTTCAAAGATAAACCACCGACTCATAATTAGAATTTATTTCTGTATGAAATACCATAATAATCACAAATCATTTTTTCCCTTATTATCAGGCACTGGGGCTCAATAAATATAGTCACTCTATTAGAGCATCTCCAATACTATACTTTCGACGTAATGTATAAATAAATCACTCTCCAATGTCTAATGTCGTGGGTACTGTTATAATAACGTGGAAGAAAAGAAACCCAACAGTGTCGAGACCTCTGTTTGATATTCGAAACTATGTTAAACAGTCTGACTCAGCATAATGTTCATAAATTTTAGAGAATTCTCGAGCGCACACATCTTAAAATCCGGGGAAAATAATTGGCAGTAAATTTTTTGGGGAAAAGAATTTATCACGCCCTATTGATTATATATCCTAATTTTTTTATCTCTAAACGGGAATTTTTCAATTCTTTTTATTTGCTATGAATTCAGTTTTATTTTGTTATTAATCAAAATAAAATCCACATGTACAAAATTAAGTATGTTGACATTTATGCGTTGGATAAATATTTTGGTATCAAAATTTGGACCTTTTAACACTTATATACGTGGATAGACATTGTATTCTTTGAGAGACATCTGTTAAGATTTATTTACTTTCAACAGTGTGGCATTGGTGATGCTCTTACAAGTTCACGGTACCCATTAATCATATTTATCTCATTATAGGTTAATATATGGAAAAAAAAATCATATTTATCTCATTATAGGCTAATACTCCCTTCGTCCCACAAAGATAGTCCAGTATTCTATTTTTGTCCGTCACAAAAAGATAGTCCAGTTACTATATTTATCATATCATTAAATTTTCATTTCCACACATACCCTTAATTAATATTCTTAAAATACTAGTTTTCTACATGGTAAATTGATAATTGATGATTACAATGTAAAATCTTAATATTCCAATAACAATTATACTAATTCCAACATTGATTTCTATAAGCATTAATTGACATTAATAAATTTAAGAAGGGTATAATTAGAAAATACCAACTAAATTAATGACTTAACTATATAAACTACTCACTTATTAATCTGTGTAAAATTAACCACGGGACTATTATTTTGAGATGGAGGGAGTATTTGAAAAAAAAAAATCTCACCATATCCGATCTAACTTAAGAACACAAGCAATGTATCTAAATTCATAAAAAGCCCAAAAATCACCTTTTAAGAAGGTCGTCCCATTAAATGTATGACCTAATTTTTCTTCGTGCGACGTACATAACGAACTAAATATTTACTCCCTCCGTTTCAAAATAAGTGTCGTTTTAGAGACTCAACTTTATTTCAAATTAAGTGTCGTTTTAGAAATTTTTGCCACTTTATTCCAGTTTTATCCCCTCTTATTTTAAGAAATATAAATAAATTTATGGTAATAAAATAACTAAAGGGAAAGAATGAAAGTAATTAAATGAGAATATTATTAATTGATTGAGGATGTATTAGTCAAATATTATGTTTCTTAATTTTGAACAAAAATTTTAAAACGACATTTATTAAGAAAGGGAGGGAGTAATATTTTATCATCTAGTCTTATATATTCTACGTGATTGAACTAGAAAATCAGATAAAATAAATCTAAGTTTTTCGTACGTGGACAGATATAATATTTGTTGAATAATTAGTCTTCCATTTGATACCAAACTACATTAGGTCCAGTTGTATAGTTATTTGTATCGTGGTGGCCATTTATTAATTGTATTTATTTTCTTTCGAAAAACATGAAACTATAACTCGTGTCTTTTATTTTATCGAACAACCTCAAAAGAATTGCACTTTTGACCCCAAGAGATTTGAATCCTGACAATTTTGGACCTGTAGTTTGTAATTTTAGTCCAAAAAATTGAGCAAAAAATGTCTCATTAATAATCAGCTGTTGTAATTTTTGTCCTGAAATGGATTTTTTTTTTTTTTTTTAATATTTGATAAAACCAAAAATTCAATTTTCTCAATAATTCTTAAATGCAAGAGGAGAAAAAAAAATCAGTCGCCAGCTAGAAAATTAAACATAGTCTCTTAAATACCTCTCTATTTCTCTCTTAGCTAACTATTTCCTGCCAACCCCCATCACATTCACATGATCGCCATGTCCAAACACTTCCTGCATTTGTCCTTACTTGTAATAATCTCCCAGTATCTATTCTCAATAACCGCTGCAACAAATTCTTCAACCATATCCTACGACGTTCTGCCATTCATTAGGGTATACAAAAATGGCAGCGTCGAAAGATTACTCGGAACAAAAACCGTCCCAGCATCACTCGATCCCAAGACTAGGGTTCGATCCAAAGACATCCAGATCTCTTCGAGCCCTAACATCTCGGCCCGACTATACCGGCCCGAAAACGTCAAGTGTAAGCTCCCACTTTTAGTCTACTTTCACGGCGGCGCGTTTTTCACAGAATCCGCCTTCTCTCCGACCTATCACAATCACCTCAACCCCCTCGTCGCCAAAGCTAACATTATCGCGGTGTCGGTAAATTACCGATTAGCCCCTGAAAACCCACTTCCTAACGGTTATCAAGATTCTTGGCGAGCGCTAAAATGGGTATTTTCTCATCACTCCAAGGGGAAAAATAATAATAGTGGTGGTGATGATGAGGCAATATGGCTCAAGAAGTATGTTGACTTTGGGAAGGTTTACTTAGGGGGAGATAGCGCTGGTGCTAATATTGCACACAACATGGCTGTGCGGGCCGGGTTGGATAAAATGGGTCGGGTTGTGTTAAATGGGATGTTCCTAAATTGCCCTCATTTCTGGGGGAAAATCCCAATTGGGAATGAGTCCAAGAACCCTAGGAGATTGAAAGCTATGGTGGAGGGTATTTGGGTCCATGCATATCCGAATTCGACAGGGTTTGACGACCCGTTGTCGAATCCGGGTAAGGATCCGAATCTCTGGAGGCTAGGGTGCAAAAGAGTGCTGGTTTATGTTGCTGAAAAGGATATATTGAGAGATAGAGGGTTGTATTATGGGAAAGTATTGAATGAAAGTAAATGGAATGGAGATGTTAAGGTTGTGGAGGTGAAGGGGGTAGATCATGTCTTTAATTTAAATTTTCCGGACAGCAAAAAGGCCAAGATCATGCTCAAGCAGCTGGCTTCGTTTCTCAGTCGAGGCTAATTCATGTAATGATGAATATATGTACGTGTGTGCGTGCCTGTGTTTTTCAATTACATTATCTTAGTTATGATGCATCTGAATGATGGAACCTCAATATGGTTTGTATCAGGTACATCGTGATATAAAATCAAGGCTTGCACTTCATTTCAGGTATATATGACTTGTGTTAGGTACATCACGATGAAAATCAAGGTGGTAGTTGAGTCAAAAAAGAATTAATTACTCGATTGGAATTTCGAGAGAGATCACTAATAATCTCTATATTAGGTCGACTAAAGTCATTGGCAATGCAATAGACATAAATATAGTAATTGAGTATGGTCTTGTTGTCGACTAATAAAGATGAGATAAATTGATTAAGGAATTTAGATAGACACCTGGTTAAATCTTAAACTTAATCTAGTGATTCGTAATGGAAGAAATTTCACCAAAACTTTATGTAAAGGTTATAATTTATTTTCTTTATATATTGAGTTCGTCCAACTAAACCGTTTAAAAGTTTTGTTTGTATCATGATTGGATTAATGTCACATATAAAGGCATATAGGTAGCACTGTCAAACCTATGTCCGCAGCCCGCCCGCGGGATAACGGACCAGTCCGCGGACTGACCCGTTTTTTTTTAAATCTTATTTTTATGTTAAAAATTATAAAAAATAAAATTAAATTGATTGATGGACCTTAATTAAGAGCTCAGTTGCATTTACTCTACTTTTTTATGTAAATGCTACTTTTTTATTGGACAACAATAGTATACTACTGGGAATTAATTATATAGTTTCCAGCATTAAAGTCATACTAGTGTGAAAGCCCCGAATTTCGCGGGCAAACATAAGAAATACAAAAAAAAAGATAAAAAATGATATTAATTATTGATCCATTTGTTCATTAATTAATATTTTTTTATAGATTTAATTATTTTTTTCGTGTGATACTGAGAGTGTCGACGAAAATTGACATGTATTCCCCCCAAATTAGGAGATTTTGAGTCGATCAAAATCTGGCGATCCTTACCACGTAGATGTTGACTGAGTTATTTTAAATTATTAAATAATAATAATAATATTTTCACCAATAATTTATTGTGCACTGTACGAAGTATTTGAAATACGGGAAAGAAATACCAATTAGGTAATATTTCTAGGGGTTGCAAACGAATCTGCCGGTTTACCAATCATTGAGTTCTAGAATCGCCAAGCACACATTACATGCAATAGTCCCTAGAATTACCACTGAAAAATATATAAAAGGTCGTTGGGCCACGCAGGTTTTCTGTAATAATTATGACTCATACCTTTAGCCAATTTAGCTCATTTTTAGTGGAATGCATATTCATTGAATATTTTCTTAATAAAAAGATAAATGTCAAATAGGCTGAATATTTTTGGATTATAAGATTAATTTTACAGCAACATTCATGCCCTTCTTGAAACCCAGCCCTATTTAATTTCATTCATTATTTATTAGTTCAATTATTAGACGGATAAAGTTTTAAGTCCACATGCAAATTGCACAAAGTATGGCGATTCAATGCTTGATATAAATGATATATTATTTTAATTGCACAAATTTTCGTATTATACTATTATTAATGATATATTTCAATTTACYATAAAAAAATTCGTATACAATATATTAGTCCAAAAGCTACGTAAATAATAATTGATRCTAACAAATRGACATAAAARATATTCATTAGAATAACGAACATGGTTAATTGACATAGAATACGAAATCAAACAATATCAAACAATTATATTTTAGATCGAACGTTAATACTAATATCAAAGAAATCAAACAAAATGAATATTCGAGGGAAAAATCAAACAAAAAAGAAGACAGATCRAACGTTGTTGTTGGATAAAAGAAAATTCATACTCAAATCTTAATGATATGTTAATACCAAAATTAGCAACTATAAATAAGAATAAAAATAAAAGAACAAAACTAATAAACAACAATAATCAGAACGAATGATTTCAACAAATTTAAAAGAATAATTTATTAATATTTTACAGATATATAAATACAAACAATTAAATCGAATGCTACAATAAGAATTTGGAGAAGTATTAAAATTCAAAGAGGTTTATCGCCCCRAAAAAATGGAATAAGAAATTGTCYAGAGGGAGATCTAACGTCTTGCATCAAAGTAAAATCATATTCAGTCTAGATAGATTTGTTCAAAACTTCACAACACTGTCTAGATAGTTTGGTTTCAACTGTTGACACTTATTCACATTTCTTGATTATTTCCTTTCATGCGCATGATTGATGCAACATGCATTATTTGTTGCAAGGAGACGGACACAGCAAAGAAACTTCTTTGTGGGGATCTTTTTCATGTGCACTGCTTAAGGTCATGGTTAGAAAGGCAAAATACATGTCCGACATTCAGWGCGCTTGTTGTACCATCTGAAACCGCGGCATCAACTACCGGAGTGAGAGCTGATAATCACCAGCAAGGTATGATTAATCTGGAATGCATAATATTAAAGTTGACATCATTCGTTGGTGCTGACTAACATTTTTTCTGTGGGACCTAGAAACTAACAGCACTCYAGGTGCATCTTCTCAAGGCACTGTAGGTGACCGGGCCGGGAATAATAATGTCAGCCCGCATCAGGCTAGACCACAAGCTGCAGCAGCAGCTGCGGCTATATACGAAAAATCTTTTGTTTATCCTTCTCCAAATGCTATACCGTGGTATGATATGAACTTCTTTATACTGTTTATTATTATTATTATTATTATTATTATTATTACTATTAAAACGGAACCTGAGCAAGCCCGTATCCCAAGCTGAATAGTTCGGATCCGTCCTTGGCTGCACAAATCGTCACCGGACAGTTGAAGCTGCTGGATGACAGTAGGTTTCTTAAATAAAATTTAACATATCAAAAAAAAAAAAAAAAAAAAGTTCAACGTAAGAAAAATGTAAATTCAGCACAAAAATAAGAGCTCCATCACCCTTTATTTTATCGAAACACCTCAACATTATTATTTTTACAATAATAATATCTAAAAACATCTATTGACGACAAATATGATAGATAACCGACCTTGTCTATGTCGACCTCTTGAATGCTGGCATTAATGACCTCTTAAACAGATAGGGCAACATCCATCAATTAATTACAGAAAGTCCAACAAACATTAGTCCATGGAAAAAGTAAGAAAAAAAATGCCGAAATAAAAAAGCACATCTAAAAACCACATAAATAAACATAAAATGGTAATCCATGTGAAAAACAAAAGGCAAGAAAAAAAATGCGGAAACAAAAAAGCACATCCAAAAACCACATAACTAAACATAAAGAATATTTCTAAACAGAGGGGAAGAGGAGACAAAATAAAAAAGAAAAACTTCTCAAGTGAGAAAGAAAAAACACAGAGTTTTTTTTTTCTTTTAAATTCAGAATTCCATATTACAAAATAACAGCAGATTGTATAAACACATTGCAACTTGACAGCCAATTATCATTTCACCATAAAGATTCGGCAGCAAGTTGATCCATTAGAGTAGGTAAAAATTTAACAAACAAAAGTTAGTCATATTCTTTATAATTCCTGGAACCTCGAATATAACTCTTAGTAACTTGTCAAGGACAGAACTATTTCCTGGGCCCACAATTACACAACATAAACCCATCTCTCAAGACACGAGTTTTCAATTTTTTTATTTTGTAAATGTCTCCAGGAAGAATCCTGCCCAGCAACAACCATATCATCCTTAATAGTGTGTTCATCTTCAAGCAACTTAATCACAGAATTTATTGTTTATGGCGTATGTTACCGGAAGGAATCAAAACCTGCAATGAGACTTAATGGTATAACTCAAAATTCACTGAAAATAAAAGAAAAAAATAGATAGTAATTATAATAAAAATAAACAGATCAGATTCAGAAAGTTTCAAATAAACAGATCGAGTAGGTCGGAAAGCCTCTTCTATTTTCATACTGAGGCAGATGCCTAAAGAGTTCACCTCTGTTCCTGGCTTCTGTTTGTTTTACTACTGATCGCTTCTTTGCCTTCTCGACTCTGTTTTCATCATCAAACTGCATCCGTGGATGAGGGACGTGAACGTCTTTCTTCCTATCTTTATCCGGTTGACAGTCAATGCCCTTTTTCTCAGAAGCTACAACCGGAGGATTATCTTTCTTTTGTGGAACAGGCTTCATGGGATTAGCCATATTCGTTGAATCAACCCATGCAGCAATAGAAGTATTACTTCCTTCACCTAAGTTGCAGTGTTCAGGAATGCAAGACAAATAATAAACAAAGAAATAAGAGAGAGAGAGAGAGAGGGAGAGGAATATCATTGTAAGAACTTTGAACTTAAGAGAGAATAATTACCAATAAGTCTTTCATGATCCAATAAATCGATTAAGACCGAATAAATCAATTACCAAAAACAAAGTAATACAAAAAAGTGGAAACATTAACATGATAGAGAAATTACCTTAGCTTGAGAATGGAAAATAGGCAAGTAAACCAAGTTGCAACAACAGAAGTACCATTACCACCAAATTGTGTAAACCTACAAAAAAAATACATTTGAAACACAATCCCAAAAATTTTCAAACAAAAAAAAAAAGTAAAAAAGAAAACTTTTTCAGAACTAAAGTTAAGTAACAAACAAAAATTAAACACTGTACTTTGATAGTGAAACTTTAAAAAAATTAACTTTAAACACTTTGAACTTTGATCGTGAAACTTTAAAAACAAAAATCACGTCTTGATGGCGTTGTTCTTCATAAAAGTTATTTAAGGCAATATGAAGACATGTACAACAAAAGAAAAATATGCTTTATATAAAGTCCCTGGATGTTCCAAAATTATAAATAAGCCACAACTTAATCCTTATCAAGTATTATAAATTTTCCAAAATTATAAATTAGAACATAGAAATTTTAAATACTGAAAAACAGATCCAACAAATAGTAGGAAACTTCAAACAAATTGAAACTTGAAAAAAAGAAATAGAACATATCTGATCATTATGCCGAGGGAATAAGACCGTCTTCGAAAAGGGATTTTGCACGGCTGTCCAACGCTCACGTGAAGACAACGCCATCAAGACAACGATCACATGAGGTAAATCCTTTTCTGGTGAACATAGAGCTTAAAGATCGAGTATCCCAGATTAACATACACCAACATATCACACATAAAAATAAAAATCATAATGTAGATTGTGATTCACCAAAAGATAAACTCATAGAAAATCTAACTAAATTATATTACACAAATGCATAAATAACCACCAACACATAATAAAAACCACAAATTAAAATCCTATTAAAGATAGAAATCCCAAAAAATTTGAAATATATATACATATTAAAAAAATTACCAATCTGTCGTTCACTTCAAATAAGAAATTGAAGAAAAAAAAGTAGGAACCCTAAAGAATCCATAAATAATCCCATTAAAAATTAATAAAAATCAAAAATTAAAATTTAAGTAATAGCAAAATTTCCACACAATTTGAAAGATATATATACATATCAGAAAACAGTGATCGATCCATGGTTCTCGTCAAATAATAAAATCTGGAAAAAAAAAAAAGTAGGAACCCTTGTACAATCAATAACACTGGAACGTATTGTTAGGAACTTGGAGTGTTCACAAATCCAATGAGAAAGGATGTGACCACAGTGCGTAGAAGATTAGACACAACAAATTGAGACCTCAAATCACTTGCTAAGATCTGTTAAAAGAAAGTAAAATTCTTCTCTTTATTTCCAAAAAACATAAACATGCTTCCTTTTCTTTTACCATTTTTTAAAATAGAACACTTCTTTTACTTCCTTTTTCTTGGCAATATTTCTACACTGAGGTCGTGTCTTTTTTACTCATTTAGCCAATGCAAAACTCTTTTTTACCCACAAGTGAACAAAACATCTTTTTTATCCACTTTCAATTAGAAAAGACTAAAATATCCCTACTTTGGTTCTGGTCGAAGAGATTAAAGTTGATAAAATTTCCCAAACGTCTTAATATTATCGTCCATTAACTCGTCAATCGGAAGAAAAAAAACGGCTATTTCAAGGCGACTTGAAGGCGATTTCGGTTGCGAGAATCAAGATTTGAGATCTCCGCAGTCACAATGTAAGTTATTAAGTTTTGTATTTAAAATTCATCACCATTTGGCCTTACAGTAATTCGTAGGGTTTTCTGTTATCTGCTGTGCTACAGTACTTACCCGCATTGTGAAGGTAGAAATGTAATTTTGGTCGAGCACTATTATTTCAATTGGTCGACTCTAACATAACCTATCGCCCCAAACATTRTTTACAACTCCACCCAAAATTAGTTGAACTACTCGGCCCAAACATCCAATGTCGACCGAAACTTTAGTTACTAATCGACCCATACCTATTCACACTACTCGAACCAAACATATAAAAATACAGGTCGACCCTAACAGTACATCTCGCCCCAATATTTTATACCACTCGGCCCAAACATGTTTATACCAATCGGACCGAACTTCCAAATTTATTTGTCGACCCTAATATATCTTCTCGCCCCAAACATTAGTTACTACTCGACCCATACCTATTGAAACTACTCGAAACAAACATATAAAAATTCAGTTCGACCCTAACAGTACATCTCGCCCCAATATTTTATACTACTCGGCCCAAACATGTTTATACCAATCGGACTGAACTTCGAAATTTATTTGTCGACCCTAATATATCTTCTCGCCCCAAACATTATTGACTAGTCGACCCAAACATAAATATACTACTCGTATCCAAATATAGAGAAACACTGGTCGGACTAGGTCAAATAATGTTTGGGGCGAGAAGATATTATTAGGGTCGACAAATAAATTTGGAAGTTCAGTCCGATTGGTATAAACATGTTTTGGGCCGAGTAGTATAAAATATTGGGGCGAGATGTACTGTTAGGGTCGAACTGAATTTTTATATGTTTGTTTCGATAGTTTCAATAGGTATGGGTCGAGTAGTAACTAATGTTTGGGCGAGAAGATATATTAGGGGTCGACAAATAAATTTGGAAGTTCGGTCCGATTGGTATAAACATGTTTGGGCCGAGTGGTATAAAATATTGGGGCGAGATGTACTGTTAGGGTCGACCTGTATTTTTATATGTTTGGGTTCGAGTAGTGTGAATAGGTATGGGTCGATTAGTAACTAAAGTTTCGGTCGACATTGGATGTTTGGGCCGAGTAGTTCAACTAATTTTGGTGGAGTTGTAAATAATGTTTGGGGCGATAGGTTATGTTAGAGTCGACCAATTGAAATAATAGTGCTCGACCAGAATTACATTTCTACCTTCACAATGCGGGTAAGTACTGTAGCACAGCAGATAACAGAAAACCCTACGAATTACTGTAAGGCCAAATGGTGATGAATTTAAATACAAAACTTAATAACTTACATTGTGACTGCGGAGATCTCAAATCTTGATTCTCGCAACCGAAATCGCCTTCAAGTCGCCTTGAAAATAGCCGTTTTTTTTCTTCCGATTGACGAGTTAATGGACGATAATATTAAAGACGTTTGGGAAATTATCATTTATCTATCAACTTTAATCTCTTCGACCAGAACCAAAGTAGGGATATTTTAGTCTTTTCCAATTGAAAGTGGGTAGAAAAGATGTTTTGTTCACTTGTGGGTAAAAAAGAGTTTTAAATTTAAGGATGGATTTTTCGATGCCACACCTGACGACGCGGTGAAAGTGGCGAAAATCTTAGTACTTATGTTGTTGCTGTATGGGGTTGACTACCGAGCACGCATAGATTTTTGGATTTGGGTGTTGGTTGAGGATTCAGAGCTGTGGGACACGTTTCCGTGGGGGCAAGTTTGTATTTCAGCGCTTGTGCCACTATTTGGAGTCTATGGAGACTCATCTCTCTGGAGAGTATAAAATTTATGGATTTCTGATGGCACTTCAGGTAATAAGTGTGAGATTTTCCTAATTTTTTTGTGTTGTTGTTATTTTCGTAGTTGTGTTTTTTATCTCATTGTTGTTGTTTTGTATTCGTATTTCTGGATTATTATTTAAAATGTCA
>BMAC01000089.1:263042-298187 GCA_014905375.1 Phtheirospermum japonicum
GTAAATCTGCAGCATCTGGGTCGAAAGTGGATGTCCCGAATCGAAGCCCTGAAACCATAGCAAATTCTGTTTTCGAAAAACGAATATTAATATGGTTTACACGGTACCATCTCACATATTTGTTCCTGTCCTGTGGATTTTTCATCAAAACCTCTCTGCGGAACAACCCAACCAATACAGGTCCACATATACTACTCTCCCCCGGAAACATCAGAAAATGTCCGAAACAGGACTCTTGAAATGCCTCTAACCGATCAATCTGCCGCAATCTTTCGGCTATCATCGTCATCATTGACATCTGCCCAAAACATTTGATTTTTTGTAACCAAAATCGTTCCTCCTTCCATCTCCACTCCCAATTATCCTGAAAAAAATAATTAAAATATAACAATAAACACACAGTTCATATGAATTAAGTACTACTCGACCCAAATACAACCTCTCGACTCAAATAAATTAACAACTCGACTATAAATGAACCTCTCGACTCAAATTAGGGTTTGCACTGATCGCTCCTAAGAACCCTTATCGACTCAAACATTATTGACAAATCGACCCAAACTATTATCACTATCGGCCTAAAGTTTTTTTCATGAAATACAAGAGTTTTGTATCTTTCGACCCTAACAAAACATATCGAGCCAAACATCAATTGAGTCGATCCAAATATTTAAACGACTCGCCCGAGACATACATACATGTATTCGGGTCGACCCAAATAAACATGATCGCCTCAAATATGAAAATATTCAACTCAAATAACTATGACTTCTCGTCCCAAAAATATTTAGATCGACCTAAACTCGGCTACCCACCCTCCTCGATCCAAACATTATTGACCCTTCGACCCAAAGTGTTATCACCTATCGGCCCAAAGATTTTTTCATGAAATATAAGGTTTTCTAGTTTCCGACCCTAATAAATCATGTCGAGCCAAACATCAAACATCAGTGCACTCGACCCAAATTATTCAACTCGAACCTAATTTCTCGTTAAGAATCTGACCTTCAACCAACAAAAAAAAGAACAAAAAAAAAAAAGTGGTACCTCGGGGCCAGACTGGCGTGTTCTTTGCGGCGGACCAGCGTCGTTCTTTTTTGTTCTTTTTGGTTACTATCCTCCCCACTCATCTTCGTCTTCCGTTTCGCAATTAGGGTTTTGTCAGACTCAGACATTTTGTTTGTTTAGTTTTGAAATCGCCGGATTTTGTTTGATATCGCCGGAGAAGAAACGGTGAAAAGATAAGATTAAGATTTAAGATTAAGATAAGATTATTTGTTTGGGACGATAGTTTGGGGCGACCATGGAAAGTAAGAATATTTTAGACCTTTCAGTTTCAAACTGGGTAAAAAACATCTTTTTTTACGTTGTGGGCATAAAAGAGTTTTGGATTACAAAAGCGGGCAATTTTACATATTTCCACTTCTACATTATTATAGGAGAGAGAATATAAAGAAGCTTTGGAGACTTTTCAAGAAAAAAGCAAAGAAATAGCTCAATTGACCACTGCCCTTGTCGAGTTAAACATACTTTCAAATGGAATTGCTCCCAAGGAAAATAAATAAATAAATAAGAATTGACTCCAACTTTTTATCTTTGGAAGAATTAAAGTAACTGATAATTACAAAACTGAAAAAAAAAAATCTGAAAATAAGAATTGACCCCAACTCTTCGGTATATTTTGTTAATTAACTCATAAATCATAATAACATATATTTTATGAAAAAAATCAAATCGACGGATGTATCAATCATGTCACTGACAAAAATTGAATAAATGATAAGTTGACTGCTTCCTACTCTGTCATATATACGCTGTGAGATCAAAAGGAGCAAAACATTCAATTATAGACTCAACTACTGAAATTGAAATACAACACAACAAATAATCTGCCTGGGACACAAAACTTGTGGGATGAAGCTGGTGAACCAAGTGAAGCGAATGAAAAATTTAAATGTTCTAGGATAATAGCAAGTTTTACAGCACACTTGTGCAACAACAATAACAGTAAAAAAGATTGCAGAATGGAGATTTAATACAAAGTCCAGACTCTAAATTCAATCTGGGAATCAATCTGGGACCTTAATTAAGAGCTCAGTTGCATTTACTCTACTTTTTTATGTAAATGCTACTTTTTTATTGGACAACAATAGTATACTACTGGGAATTAATTATATAGTTTCCAGCATTAAAGTCATATATACCCAACATCAAATTCAATGTGAATGTCATTTAATAAGTTAATCTCATTTATCATAGTGTAAGTCTACTAATGGTTATTTTTGCATGATTGATTTTCCCTGTCTGCCAACTACTCTACTAATGGAAAATTATGATTAATGTGATTTCAGAATAGCCATATTTTATCGGTAAAGAAAGTTGACTTTTGGGTAAACCATATAACCATGAAGAAAATGGAAACAATTCATGGAAAAACTAAATAAAGAGCCTCGTATTTAAAATAGGCTTACAATTGAGAAGGGAAAGCAAGCAATGATAATTCATAATCCAGCTAAGCGGATCTTTGAATCAATTTTTTTAGATAAATATAAAAAATTTAAAAAAAAAAAAAAAAAAAAGTGGCCAACCGCAGTCTTCACGGAACGGGCCAAAAAAGCCCGCGATCAAACGGGCTGCAAGAAGGGCAGCCCAAGCCCGCCCATTTGCGTGGGACGACGGGCCATCCCGCGGGCTTTGGCCCGTTTTGACAGTGCTACCTATAGGGTCAAACTTTATGCGATTATTTTTCCAACTTAAGAGTGTATCAAGAAAATAATAAATATTCAATTTGGAATTGTAATATTTAATAATAATTATGATATTTATTTCTATTTGATAAAAATTATTTAATTAAATTAAATTGAATTTGAATTTAATTATCTACGTTATATATATTAATAAAGGTACTTGGGCCAACCAAAATTGTTTTGGACTCCCGTCTTGGAAAGTCTAACTCTTTTTAGGATTATGATTCTCTTTACCTAATATAAATAGGGGCAATTCCTATATAGACCATTAGTGAAATATTTCTTCCCAAATAGTCAATTCCAAATTTCAACTTCCCACTTAATCCAAAATAATATATAAGAGTACTAAATTACCCTCTAATTATTTTATTTTCTTTTTTTCTTTTCTTTTTTTCTTTCAAATTTAATCTAACCAAGATTCACACTACTATGTATTAATTTCATACTACTCACCAATCTTAAACAATTATAATACTATACTATATAAAAAAATTCATACTACATTTAGAAATTATATACTACATTTAGAAACTAATTTCATACTACCCAACAATCTTGTACAATTATAATTCTATACTAAATAAAGAGATTTCATACTTACATTTTGAAATTATATACTACGTTGAGAAATTATATACTACATTAAAAAATTAATTTCATACTACCCACCAATCTTAGACAATCATAATTCTATACTACATAAAAATAATTCAGACTACACTTACAAATTATATACTACTTCATCAATAATACATATTGATTCACGTAATCCCATACTTATGTTGAATTTCATACTTCAAATAGTTAAAATTATTTTTGAATCGAGAAGATTTATCCATTTTTCTTTAAATTTCAATTTATTATAAAATTTCCAAATTATAAATTCATACTGCACCTTATAAAATTTAATACTGAACTCTGAATTTCATATTACAGTATCAGCTTTCGTACTATTCTTCTAGATTCCATACTTTATTTTATGTGTATATCAAAAATATGAATATAACTACGTGTCGTCTAACTAAATCTTACTGATCCGACTGTCAAACCCAAACCAATATTTCACAAAACTATGTTAATTCATATCTTGAAGAATACAACTTCTAACTATCTTCTAAGTGTCAAGGTTTTAATTATTTTGCAATCCTTTAAAACACACAACTTACTTTACGGAGGCAGATTAATTTTAAACTTCATAACAAAATCCTTAAAATTTCCATCATCAAAAAATCCTCAGCAATCCAAATATTCTAAAGCAAAAAAATAAAATAATAAATAAATAACGAGAACGATCCACGAGCTCTAATTTATTTATTGCATAAATATATTCGTTCACATTATATATCTTTTTCATACTTTTCTCTCATTTATTTATTGCATAAATATATTCGTTCACATTATGAATTTGTTGGATTAAAAAACTCAAAAATATCTGTTGGATCTCGTTTATTTATTGCATAGTGTCTCTACGAATTCCAATATTGCACATGGATTTGAATACATTTAACTAGCCTAGGGACTTGAACCGAGGACATACCGATTAGTTTCCATGGAGCAACTAAATCATTGGTCCACATCATAGTTTGTATTAATATATATCCACCAATAATATTGCTATACATTTTTTCTGCTCACAAGAAAAAAGAAAAAATGAAAAAGAATGATATTCTTCTTCATCTTCAAAATCATTTCAATTAAGATAAAGAAATATATAACAATGAGTACTATAAGTGATGAAACAAACACACAAAAATTTATAAATTAAAAAAAAATTCTAAATAACTATTTAATAAATTAAAATATTTAAAAACATAAAATGTAAAATGTTATAATATAATAAAACTCAAAAATTAAAATGAGAAAATATATACAATAAACTATTATTTAAATTTATATAACTATTTAATAAATTTGAATAATAAAAAACTACAAATATTACAAAATATTAATTTAAGTCATAAAAAAAATTATAAAATAAGTTAAATAGATATAGAAAAATAAATATTTATCATGAATAATAATTTAATATATTTACAATAAAACAAATAATAGAAATATTATAAAATAAGTTTCAAAATAATTCTAAATTAGATTAATAAAATATTAAAATGTGATTAACTTTTAAATAATTATTTCATAAATTTAAAAATAAAATATTATAAGATAATATAAATCTTATATTTTTACGATTTTCTGAAATTTTAAATCTACATTGTAAGAAAAATGCCTTATTAAATCTTAGCTTATAAGTTTATTTTTTTAAAGTGATTTTATCAACTTTTAGATCTGTATTGACTTTTTCCCCCTCAAACAGAATATTGAAAAACACTATAAAAAGTCCATAACTAATTTGTATAACAACCCTCAAAAATTATTTATTTCCAAATATAGTGTAACTATAAATAGTATAAATAATGTTACAATTTGCGTGTACTTATTCAATTATGATTTTTTATTCTAATTAATATTAAGGTTTTACAAATCTCGTGTAACTCATGGGTTATAATATAATATATTTTTTAAATTAAATATATTTTCATTCATTTTGTATGTTGTATTATTAACTCTTAATTATCTTTTCATGAAGCTCTTAATTATATCATTATCGATTTAGAATAAATTATGATCGAATGGTTGGTACTAATTGATACGTGCATGTTATAAGATGTGATTATAATATTTTTAGATTAATACGTTTTAACTTTAATCAATTGGGGAATCAAGAATATAAGATGTTCACATGCCCATAATATATATATATATATATGGTTGGGTTCAAATGAGAACTCGTCATTATATGTAAACCTAGGTACTCATCTTGACCATTAGATTGGATAATCTTGATGGTTGCATGGTAATAATATAAAAAAATGCATTAATTAATTAAAAATGGTATGTGTTCTCATTTGAACCCAATCATATATATATATATATATATATATATATATATATATATATATATATATATATATATATATATATATATATATATAACACTAGTTTTAAAGATCAATTATATATCAAGAGCAATATAATATTTTGTTAGTTAGTAGTTGTTGCATATGATATGTTGATAGTTAGCCATTATATATACTGAAATATTTGTTAATATTTAGTGGATTATAAATTATTTATTATTAAAATCCTATTTATATAATGTAATTAAATTTTTTTTTTTTATATATATAGTTTGTATTTTATATTATCATCAAAGGAATTCTCAATTACCTTGATTAAGATTGTCTTAATTGTGAAAATAGTCTAATTAAAAAAGTAAATAAATAGGATATATTTTTTAAAAAAGCTCAATAAAATTCCTAGTTAAAGTTTCAAGAAATATAGATAAGTAAATTATAAAAATATATAAATTTAAATATTATTTCACAAGATAATCTTAGTATGTAATTAGAAGTTTTTAACAAATTTAATCTAATTACGTAAATTAATTAAATTTGGCATAGACTACCGCACATTGCATATGATACAACATATCCACCGCCCTCATCTTGTTCTCCCTCACCGAGCACATCGAGTAGAGCGTCGTGCACGCGTCATTCTTCCCCTGGAGCCCGCCGCCCTCCAGGAGGTCCACCAGCGGCGGGATCGCCCCCGACCGCCCGATCGCCACCTTGTTCTCCTCCACCTACGAGAGTTGGAGGAGCGCGCAGGCAGCGTTCTCTCTCGCGGCGGCGGACCTGAGCGCGCGGACGCCGTACTCCTGCAATTGGGGATCGCGGCTCTGGGTGGAGGCCGTCAGGAACTCGCCGGATCTGTCGAGCGTTGCAGTCGCTGAAGGCGGCGGAGGAGGAGTCGTTGAGGCTGATGTCGSTGAACTTGCGGCCCATGTAGCTGAAGCCTGATTGGATTGAGACCGAATCAGTATCCATGAGTCGTATTGAGTTTGTTCAGGTGGTGATGATCATTATCCAATTGGAATTGAGCTTGGGTACTTTTTGAGACAGCTAGCTGGGATTGGAATGGTAAAACGACGGCGTTTCCGGAGGGGATAGAGTGGTGCGTTGGAGTGAGAGAGAAGAGAGGAATGAATATAGAGAAGGTGAAGGAGAGGGACTCATGGAGGGGCATGGGGATTTCAGAGCACGTGGAGTGTCTCTCCACTTTTAACGCGTACGGAGAAAGTTCGTTACTCGACAGACACAACACCCCCCCCCCCCCCCCCCCCCCCTCTCTCTCTCTCTCTCTCCTCTTTTCTGTGTCTTTTTATTTTTGATAAATAACATTCATTATATTTTATAAATAGTTTTTTATAAAAGCATAAAAATAAATAAATGCTTAAATTTCTAATTTTATGTTCCACCTCGATATTTTTCATCCAAAGTTTGTTGGTTCCGTTAGTTTTTAACGGCAAGTCAACTTGAGGTATCAAATTTGAGAGAAGAATGTAACTCAGGGGACTGATATTGATACTTTTGAAATGTGGGGTACTGATCCTGAAATTCAGGCATAGTTTAGTTACTAAAAATGGAATTTACCCTATAAAAATGATAATAATATTGATATGAAATACTGATAATATATGCCTATTAAAGTTTTGATAAAAATAAGGAAGTTAAGATGTTGCTTTTTTTTAATTACCCATGTTTTTAAATTTCTTTTTTTTATTATTTTTATAATAACTTTTTTTAAATATCGCTTTATAACTTTCGTGTCACATTTATGTTGTAATATCAAGAGTTTAGAGGTAGAAACTATAGGGAATTCTTTGGAGCAAGTCTCATGTGTGACGGATAGACAGATCTCCTTTCGTGTGACGGAGCCAAATTCGCCCTACATACGGGTCTCTAAAATAATGAAATAGAAAAGAAACTTTAGCAAAACACATTCACCTCTCTCCCCGAATCACACCGCCGCTCCACGCCCATTCATCTCTTTCTGCTCCCTCCGCCATTAAAACTCCATCTCCCTCTCTCTCTTTGATTTAAGCCCTTGTTGGTTAAGAATTCTGGAGGCCAGAGCGGCTCAGGAAACACTCTTTAGTTCCGTTTTAGATTTTGCTTGAACATCATCTTCTGGATCCTTGAATCATTTGAGGATTGCTTAAGAATTACTGAATCTCATGGATTGCTCGACAATTCATTGCAAAATTTGGGTTTTTGATAAGCCAGATTCAAAAACTACCTCTATGAATTAATTGAGTTTGATGTATTAGATTTGATATTTTGTGAGTTGTTTTTTCTTGAATTACAGAATTGGTATGGATGGATATGGCGGAGGTGGAAATGGCAGTATATAGACGATGGCATTTCATATGAATACGTAATAATTTTCGAGAAGTCGAGAAGAGGTGAATCCGTCACCCAAAATCCAAATATGTCTTGTTATGCTCACAAGTTGTTTGTGAAAATGCTTGAACTAGATTCTATAGAAGGACAACTTGCTACTAAAAGTGACACTTTTGAGCAAAAAGTGGCTAGCATTTCTTTATGAAGAAATCATAAAAAATGACATTAATCATTTAAATAATTACAATGTAATATATAAAAGTGACAATTTTTAGTGAACAAGTGATACTTTTAAGTGGAAAAGTTACGTTATTAATTGATGAAATAGTGACATTGTTATATTTAAGTTAAATGTTTGATTACAATATAAAGTGTAAAAGTGATACTTTTAAGTGAAAAGTAACACATTTTAGAGCAAAAGGGAACTATTGTATTTTAAACTGCAAAAAGTGACACATTTTAGTGTAAAAGTGATCATCTTTAGTGGAAAAGTAATACGTTATTAGTGCAAAAGCGCCACATATAAAATAAATGCTTGATTTATTAATTAAAAAAAGTAACAATTATAGGTACAAAAAGTGTCAGTTTATAGTTCAAGATTGACATAATGTATTGAATTGTGACACGATTATATTTTATAATGAAACCTTCATTATAATGTACAATGTAAAAGTAACAGGTTTTAATGCAAAAGTGATACATTTTATGCAAAATTTAATAATGTTATATTTTAAGTTAAATATTTAACTATAATATAATGTATAAAAGTGATACATTTTAGTAAAAAATGCCACTTTTGAGTGCAAAAGTGATAGTGTTTTATTTATAATTAAATATTTGATTGTAGTAGGTCTATCTAAAAAAAAAAAGAAATGGTGAAAGAAGAGTGAATAATGTTCATATTCCTATTGCACGAATAGGGCTAACTCTTTATCTCTTCTTAGAAAAAATCTCATCTTTGGAGAAGACAAAAAACAACAACTCAGTTTGGATGTAATCTCCTTTATACAACATATCCAATCCCCATGTTAACGTTTGTACACATCAAGATTCAAGAATCCCTATTACAAATACTCGCTTTTAAAGAAATCGTGTCTTTAAGAATTTAAACATCATGTGCAAACTTCCATTCTATTCTAAAAACATAACTCGTGTTTTTTCCTTTTTAGTCAACCTTTGTGTGAATGGCGTAGCCAGGGGCAACCTGGGCCCCAGTTTGAGTATGAATGACAATGGGTAATGGACCCGATAGGTATTCACAAAAATTACCCATAATGGGTAGGGTAATTACTCATTTAATGAGTATGAGCACGGGTATGGATACTTTAGTACCCATATAATATAAGTAATTATATATATATATATATATATATATATATATATATATATATATATATATATAATTTAAAGGAAAATATTTGTAATATATTCGAAACTCGGATTCTAAAAATAAGGTAAAATAAATTTTGTAATCTTTTCAATTTTTATTTGACAAGAAGTAATTCGTTATATGACATCAATATTTGTTTGGCAAGTTGTAGAGAGTGTCATAGGTTCACATTTAAAATTTGATGATTTAGTGGTGTGATGTTGAATTATATTTAAAGTTTATTTCAAATGATTCATAATATTTCCATGTTTGTGGATTTTTATAAAAACGTTAATTATTATTAGTTTATATTTTATTGAATTGTGATTTAAGTTTTAATCAATATTTTTAATTTTCTTTTTGCAGGTTGTTAACATGCAGATAATGGGTACGGGTTTGGGTAGTACCCATAGGGTATGAGGATGGGTATAAAATTTGCTACCCACACGGGTATTGGGATGGGGACGGGTATATTTTTAAAACGCGGGTATAGAGATGGGTATTTTAATACGGTACCCATACCCTACCCATTGTCATCCCTAGGTTTGAGTGGACAATGTTAAATTACTCAAAAAACTAAATTGAAAAAATAGTATATTTATGATTATTTTTAAATAAACTTCATCTGGTCTTGCCTTTCTTCGTCCAAATAATGTTAAACAAATAAATAAATAATAAATTTATATAATTTTCTTCCAAAAAAAAACACAAAAAAACACTAGCCTACTCCGATTGGTTCTCCTAGCTATTCCATTGCTTGTGCATCTATAAAATAGAAGAGCTAACAAAGAAGTCCGTCCCATTAACCTAACTAACTACTACTGCCACTCTCCACATGTCCACGTCCGAAAATAGTCGCCTATTATACTATTTGAGTCAGTGTGTGATTCAGGATGTTGAATATGGGAATACGAAAAATAGTTTTATATTTATGACGATGCGGGTCTGAGTGGATGGCAAAAAGTGGAATAGAGTAGCGGAAGTGGTGTGTTGATTATTGATATTATTATTATATTATTTTTAATAGTGATAACCTTCTAATTGTATATTTATGGTTGGACTATTTGACATTTTGTATAATTAGTTAGAATATTTGACAAAAATATTTTTTCATACGTAGCATTTGGTAATTATCCCTATAATATATTAAAACTTTCATAATTTCAGAAATGATTACATACGTACTTATTATAATATATTAGAAATTTCATATTTAGAAATTATAACGTGTTACAACAAATTTATTATAATATATTAATAATATCCTATATAGGTAAATTAAGAATTATTTATAATAATATAAATATTTAACTAAATATTAGTAATGAATTCAATCTAAACATAAAATATAATATTATATAATAATTATTAATTAGTTAATATTAATTATACATCGGTACAATGCGACACAAGTTGAGATAATGCCATCTTTGCGTTTTTGAAATACGTAACGAATAATTATTAATGATTTTGATATAATTATTAAAATATAATATAATTTAATAATAATTAATTAATTAAAATTAGAGACGCGTTTAGAATGTGACATCTTTTTAAAAAAAATAGTAAGTAAATAAACTTATTAATGAATATAAAAACATTAAAATAAAATATTATTTAATAAAATAATAATTAGTAAATAGAATAGGAGTGTACAAGATATTGTTAGAATACATCCTTTGATTTTTATTTTTTTTTAAATTTAAAACTTTATAATTATTAAAAATATATATATTTTTTATAAATCTCGTATAATACACGGTGTTAAACTAGTAGTATATAAAAACTAAGTACTTGTATTTGATCGATCTTATCAAATAAGATTACTTTTAACCGGCCTACTTTTTTAAGTGAGTGATGATAATATTAAAACGGTTCGAATGAGTTTAGATGGACCACAGGATGTGTAGAATTAAAAGTAGTATTATACTGTAGAAGACTTACTCGTATATGTATTATTTAATATTTGCATTTATACAACCAAATATATACAAATTATAAAAGATACTGGTACACTTTTTTTAGTGTGTGTGTGTGTGTTTTTATGGATAAGAAATGGTCATTATTCAATCACAAAAATAATTGTGTAAATGGGGTCAAAAGAAAATTATTCACTGCGACATGCATCCAAGCATGCAATTTAATTATTTATCGGAGATGGTTGTCCCTTTATGTATGCCATTAGTCCAATGACCCGAGTTCGACACGCTGAAACCACCTCAGCAGATTTTAAAATTAATCTTAAATAAATCACTTGAAATTCTTTTTCCCAAAACATCAATGTGGTTATAAAAATAATTATTTCATTCAAATATGGCATAATACACTTTAACACAAGTATTTTCCCTATTCAAATATATAACCCAAAAAAAAAAAAAAAGTCAACCTGATTTGTTATTTTATTATTATTCAGAATAGTACTCTATCCGTCCCACAAAGATAGTTCGCTTTTCAATTTTAGTCTTTCCCACAAAGATAGTTTAGTTAACATATTTAATATATCATTAATTTTTTATTTCCACACATACCCTTAATTAATATTCTTAAAATACTAGTTTTCTAACTCGTAAATTAAAAATTGATGATTACAATGCAAGACCTTACTATTCCAATAACAAATATACTAATTCCAACACTGATTTATATGATTATTAATTCAAGCAGGGTATAATTGAAAAACACTAACTAAATTAATGACTTAACTATATAAACTACCAATTTCTTAATCCGTGTGAAACCAACCGTAAGATCATCAAATTAGGACGGAGGGAGTAAAATTTTATTTATAAACAGCCAACTACTGCCAAAATCCAGATGATCGCCATGTCTGTTACTAAAATCCTTGTACAAAAATATTTCTTCCTTAATATCTTTCATCTACTCTCAGCCACAGTTGCTACAAATTCCTCATCAGCCGTTTACGAAATATATCCTTTTGTAATTGTATACAAAAATGGCACAGTAGAAAGATTACTAGGAACAAAGATTGTCCCTGCGTCACTCGATCCCGAGACTAGGATCCTATCAAAAGACATCTACCTTTCACCAGAACTCAACATCTCGGCCCGACTCTACCGGCCCGAAAATGCCACCGCAAAACGTAAACTCCCACTCTTAGTTTACTTTCACGGCGGCGCGTTTTTTACCGAATCGGCCTTCTCTCCGACCTATCACAATCACTTAAACTCCCTCATCACGAAAGCTAACATTATCGGGGTGTCCGTAAATTACAGATTAGCCCCTGAAAATCCCCTTCCTATCTGTTATCAAGATTCTTGGTTTGCACTAAAATGGGTTTTTTCTCACTCCAAAGGTGATAATGGTAGTGAGGCATGGCTCAAGAAGTACGTTGACTTTGAGCAGGTTTATTTAGGGGGAGATGGTGCTGGTGGTAATATTGCACACAACATGGCTATCCGGGCCGGGCTGAATGGAATTGGATTAAATGGGATGTTTTTGAATTGCCCACTTTTCTGGGGGGAAAACCCAATTGGGAGTGAATCTAAGTACCCTGTGAAAGAAGCTTGGGTGGAGAGTATTTGGGTCAACGCATATCCGAACTCTATGGGCTTCGACGACCCGTTACTGAATCCGGCTTTGGATCCAAATCTATCCGAGCTAGGGTGCAAAAGAGTGCTGGTTTATGTGGCTGAGAAGGATATATTGAAGGATAGAGGATGGTTTTATGGGCAGGCATTGAACGGAAGTAAATGGCATGAAGGTGTTAAGGTTGTGGAGATGAAAGGGGAAGATCACGCCTTTAATTTGGTCTCTCCGGACAAACCAGATGCCGCCGAGGTTATGCTCCAACAGTTGGCCTTGTTTCTCAATCAACGAGAAGTTAGGGATGGCAATTTCGGCATGGACCCGCCATGGCCCACTCCAATGGCCCGCCCCGTGGCCGTCAGCAGGACGGGACGGGTATGGGTATCATTCCCTCGGCCGGATCCGCCATGCATTTTTATTTTTATCTTTTATATGCTTAATTATGTTTTATACATTTAATAATAGATATATAATGCTGCCATTCGTATATAATTAATATTATACTCATACTATTCAAAATATGTCATTTTTTGACTCTTGAAAAAAAAAATCAAAATATATATCGTTTTGCTGTTTTGCTTCGTTCTTTTCTTCTGCCAAATATAAAGAAAAATTATACAGGTGAAAAAAAAAATTCACTTATTTTCGGAGACCTTTTTTTTTTTTTTTTCCTTTTTTTAATTTAACCTACGAATATGCCAAATCTTGTTTTTGAGAATGAAGAGAGGTGAAGATATTCGTGCACTGTATTACAGGTGGCAGCTATCCTTGTAGCCCAAATCTTGTTTTAAAAAAATGATTATTAAGAAAATAAAATTCATTGTTGCTAGCTAGCAAATTGATTTCTTAAAACGAAATCTTGATTATGAGGATGACTGGATGAGAAATCAAGACTCCCAGTCAAAGATAATAATGTCTTTATTATAAAACATACATTGTAGTATTATTTAAATTTCAATTAATAATGACAAACCAAGAAAATGTCATTAAAACCAAGAAAATGTCTTTACCCCTCCTGGCTACCTTTAGGACCGGATGAAAATTAGATGGCCGAAAGAGTTTTTATATAATTGCAAGAAAAACGATGTGAGATTTTTGCAGGCCAAAGGACAACAATAGCAGGAGTTTGTCAATCTTGACTTGAAAACAATAGGTCGGTGCACGTTTTGCCGGCTGTGCTTGTAATACCCTTTTTCTAGTGCTAACATGTTGAAAGAAGGTTCAATTTGCAGGTCCAAGAAAGCTTTTTGAAACAAGAGGGGTTATAATTATATTTATGAAAAATAGGCGGTATAATTATGTTAATTCTGGAAACATTAAGAGCTATATTAGTAATTGATTACTTTATTGCCATGATATAATAATTAGCCTTTGATTTTCTTTGCTTTCTTAAGTCTTCATACGATGTAATCTTTTTGTTGGTGTCCAAAAGAAGAAAAAAAAAAGGTACAACTTCCCCTAGCACACTTGTTGGCGTTTATGTGCTTTCAAATCACTTATTACGAGACCTACTTGATTCAACTTTCATCTAGCACACTTGTTCGGTGTCGCTTCTCTATTTAAATTTTGCTATCTTATAATAGCATGCTATTATTACAAGAGATACGACATGGACTTAAAAATGAAGTACTTATAGTACTTAAAAAATAAAATTACCTCGTAAAAGTAAATAGAGGCATCCTCTCAGACTCTCAGCATAAAGCCTTTGCGTCGCACCTTTTATTTAACTCCAGCATATCCTTAAATCGACAGCAACAATTTTGTCTCCAAAATCTTGTCATCAACCTTTAGGCCCACAAAGCTCTGTCTCTCAAGTATTTCTGGAATCAAGAACGAGGCAAAACAAGCTGACCCAACTTAGCAATGTACCTGCCTGATAATGATTTGAGAGCACATAAACGCTGTCAACGGCTTGTTCCAAAATGTGAGACAATCATGTGGAGATGTATAGTAAGCTTGCAAAGTTTAATACCCTCTACAGTTAAGTGGTCAACAACAATCCAAAGTCAGTATCCTTCACTTTGTGCTCGTGATGCTGTGTCATAGAAAATCTGCAATCCCTAGGGGTTAATTACAAAAACTATCACATAGGTTTGTCCTAATTTACAAATATATATATATATATATATATGTGTGTGTGTGTGTGTGTGTGTGTGTGTGTGTATCTTTCAAATTTACAAATACCATCATAATCTTTGTTTCTTGTTTAAATTGAACCTCTAAATGGGATATTTGTTAAGTCAATACAAGCCTTAGAGGTAGTTATAATTTGAAAGATAAAGTGGAATATTTTGTAGGCTTAATCTTACAAACAGTTTTGTAATTATCCCAGAGCAGAAAAGTAATGAACAAAGCATATAATAGAGCCTTACCTTCCAAAGAAAGGGCCATATGTTTGCTGATATATTTTCTATCTTTCATCACTGGACTACTCTAGTACTCTTGAAACTTTGCTCGCGCCTTGGAAGATTAGGACTGATACAATTTCTCTACAGTGGTCTCCACCACTGCGTAAAAGTCATTGACCAGCAAGGAATGTAAGAAACTGAAATTTCAAATGGGACGAGACAATAATTTGGCCGACTGATCCTTCAAACATGCTAGGTTGTAAAAGGAACATCCAACAACTCATATAAGGTAACAATAAGTAATATAAAAAAATACTATGATAAACTCTCACGAATATAGCTTATTCTTGTAAATATTACACAGAAATGAGTTCATACATTCATTATATATACAAATATGCTAGTCTCACAGTAAATTTAACTACTGAACTGTTACTGTACATAATACTGGTCAAACCCCAATCCCTTATGAGCACAAACTGAAATCAGTGCAATGCACAGCACAGCTGGCAACGAAAACATGCAGAAATGTACAAGGGTTACCGTACCATACATTAGTACAAATGCCTTAACCTCCCTCTTCATCACATACTATACATTTCACCCCTACAGACCCCGAAACTCGGTTATTTCAGTTGTGCATCTCCATCAAAATCACTTGTAATGTTGTCTGAAACACCATGGTCTTCAAATTTTCTCAAGATTTCAGTGGCAAAATTCTCAATTTAGCCTCATGCACATTTTTATTTATCCAAAAATCTGTACATCAAGTTTTTTCATAATCTTGATTTATGCATAATGCCACTAAAATGCGATCTCTTGCGAACAGAAGCAAATGGCTCCCCATTCAAGGATCCGGAGAATTTAATATCCCAACCCTCGACGTTTTTCGGGACACACGCGTCGAAAAGTGCTTGGCCGAGAACACTATTTGCGCTCAAACAAGGGGGGCTCAAACGGTAAGGTGACCTCTCATTCCGCTCTTGTTGTACAGACCCAAATTCTTTGCTGTTTTGATAATGTGATGAGCTCGGCAGGAAAAAGTGGTCGTTCGGCCCGACTGCAACTCTTCTAAAGCTTTGATTCGAGTCAACCGCTGCATTCTGGAGGTCACATATCATATCATAAATTTCATCATGCATATCATGCATGCAAGAATTTTCACCAAGCTTCTGTATTTTCTCAGAGAAAATTGAAGTTGCCTGCTCAAGCAACTCGGTTACAGCAGTTGTGTACTGTATTGACTGATGCTTGTGATGACCTGTAGCAGGTACACAACACGAGCAAGTTAAAACCCATAACCATGGGCGGATTTAGAAGGAGGTAGATATAACCCAATTTTCAGAAATTAGCCTAGTCACTTTTTTTTAATCTTTGTAGCCCAATTCATATATTCGAAATTTCTTTGAGTAAAACAAAATTCAACCCATTTTCTTCCAAAGTCCAGTACCTTTTCTTTCTTTCTTTCAATACAATGTCAATCCCCATTTTCTATGTTGTTGGGTCCTTATATTTTAAAATAATTAATATAAACCCTAACTATACCTCATTTTCAAATTTATTTTGCCATAAGTGACTTAAAGCTAAATGAATACAAAGTTCTAAGTTCTAACAATAGGGAGAACTGAAGACTAACCGACATGAGCTGAGGTACCCCACTTCACAACTTTTACATTACCACCCAAATCTTGTATATGCTGAGCAAAGTTGCGCAGTGTCGAAAATGGAGCCACTTCATCATTTTCTGAGCATAAAATAAGAAACGGGGCACACAAACCCTACACATGACAGAGCCCAGTCAGTATGAGATATAAATTGCAAAATACCGGACCAGGTTTCAGGTTTTTTTTCATAAAAAGAATATAATCTAATTTGGAAAGCAGAACAATTTGGAAACTTACAACTGAGGAATAAAGGGTTTGCCAGTAATCTACACGTTGAGACCCAAACCTTGTAATAAACAAAGCATCCAAGCTTGAGGTAACACCTTTTGCAAACAACGAAACTAGCTTTGATGATCCGGGCATTTTGAGGATAGAGCGGTGTAAAGCAAATCGAGCACCCAAGTCGGTAGTAAATTCTATAGGATCAGAATCATATATCTGACCCGAGATGCAGCTGGCAACTAATTTATTGTCCTCCTTCATGTCACGACAAAAAGTCATTAATACTCTGTTTCACTTTTACGCCAATTAACAATTAATTTATATGAACTGCAAGGAGAAAATTTACCAGACTGAGCTCCACATCAGCACATCCTTCTATAATCTGCACAACGTAGAATTAAAATAACTCCATTAAGAGACTGGTCTAAGTCTTAACCGAAACATGACATTCCTCAAAGAAATGGATTTTTTATAAATGTAGAGCATGGAAAAGTACAACCAAATGAGGTCATTTCATATGTTAGCGTGCATCAATCATGGTCACTTCAATATATTGATTTACCTGAAGAACCTTATACATGCAAGCTTTAGAACCACCAGAAAACGATGCGAGGACTACAGGACATAATCCACATCTAAGCTCCTACACTCACAAAACACAGAAGAATCATCACAGGAACCACAAAAAACTGGGAAGAGATTAATAATGAGAAAAAAATTATCCAACATAATTCAGAACATATTACAGACGTTATACGCATGGTAACTGCAATTTTGGATTATCCACTTTTTTTTTAAGACCAGCGAACAATCAAAAGGGGCATGAATGAAACAAGATTATTGAGGAAAGGTGATTTAATCAAACCCCTATCGTTCAGATAGCTAATTTGTCTGCACATAAACACCGAAATAAGACTGACCTTGATGAGCTCACTGAGAACAGTAAAAGCGAGTGATGTAGCTCTCTCCGGAAAGAATCTGCCCAAAAAATAACCCACCAATTATTCGTACTTATTTGAAGAATCAGGTGTATATCTGTTATATCAGCACAACCATTGCCCTATGAAAACCTGTCTCACTTAAAAACTCAGTCTCATATAAGGGATTCGGCAAAGATTACGCTATCAAAGAACTAAGGTTATGTTTATCCTAATTAGGATTAATAAAAATGTCGACAATAAAGCATTTCAAAGTATGGGCTAAATCGAAACACCAACTTGAACACGAATTACTGAGATAGTCTATCCACCTAACCATGCTCATTCTTTCTGATTTTACAATTATCACCAATAATTTCTCCGTTCTCCGATTGATAATTGAACTCTGTCAAGCACTGACGTTCCTTATGCAGTCTAGATACACATATCCAAACTGCTCTCACTTCTCACACAAACACCAACTCAAGCACACAAAGCGCTCAGAATCATATATAGAATCCTAAAATGACTTCAATAAGCTACAGTTCTCTACAAAAGCTTGTATCACTAAAATATCCAGCTCAAAACGGCAAACCACGAAGCTTCTAACACAATTGAGCCAAAAAAAAAAGATATACATATATATATATTGTAAAACATATACATTAAAAGTATGAAGAGCTTACGGATTAAGATAATCGGAGCGGCAAACCAGAGAATTCCATCCGAGTGAAGAGTAGAGACCAATGAAGTCCTTCAATTGAACATCGCTAATCGAGACCCACGCGAAAACCACGATTATGCCCTTTGCCTTTATTTTCTCGCCGCGATTTCGCGCCCAATAAAATCTCCCACCGCTGCTCATCCTCGCGAGAGTTCAAGTATTCGAATTAAATTTGTTTGTATTTTACGAAATTAATAGAGAAGAAAAATGAGGGTTTGGTTCGTGGACCGTTGGGTGAAGAGGTGAGAGAGTATGAAAAACGGAGAGAGAGAAAATAATTGTGTTCTTGGTCGTGGATCGTCGAGCGGGATAGCCGATGATAGCGTATGTGCCAGCTCAGACGCACGCACCTTGGCGCATATTAGGGATATTCTCCCTATCTTGCGCCATATCTGATGCGGGACCCGAACACGGCGTCGTTTCGTATTTTGTGTACGTAAAGTTGCTTCAATAGATATGTTAATTGCAGTTAAAGTTATCCAATTACCTATCGGTGAACTATTCAATGTTTACGGTTAATTGTTGATCGGCGGTTTCGATTAAAAACGAACACGTAAATTGAGTTTTGGCGGTTCGGTTGTATATTCCGGCCAACCGAAATTGCCGACTAACCCCCCAAAAAAAAATTAAACGACGGTTTAACAGCCGATTTTTGACCGTTTGAAATTAACGGCTCAAACCAAATAGCCCTTGGAGATCGAAGGTGAAAAAACTAGTCGTTGGAGATTTAACCGCCGGTTAACCGAAACAGACCGTTCCCAACGACTAGATTTTCGAATTTATTTTTTTTATCCATTTCTACACATATAAATACCCTCTCTCTCTCTCTCCCTCTCTCTCTCTCACCTACATCAATTCTCGCATCAATTCATCTCTAATATTATTCTTCTTTTCTTATATTTTCAACTTTAAAGTTGCTAATTTGTGCAAAAATACTATTAATAATCTTATTCTTCTTCTCAATTTCGTTTTACTTAATTTTCTTTTATAATATTATTATGGCAAGCTCTTCTCGTAGTATTAATACTAATACTGTTCGAGAATCTCGTCGAGGACGAGGTTGAGTTGGAGGTTGAGGATCACGACGGAAGAGATTGAAAACTTATATAATCAAATCAATTTCGGCGAACATAATCAAACCAATTTCAATGAGGATTTACCCACCTCCGATGAATCTGAACCGCCGGCCGACGTCAATTTGGATGAAGATGAAGATGAAGCGGGTGAAAATCGTGATACACAATCCCAAAAAAATTTCAGTTGATGTGTCAAATCATTGAAACTTGACTTATAAATTGCTTAATGATTCTTTTGAATATAGAGAAGCATTGTGTGTGTTTTTGGCTAATCAAGATGTCGATTTCGTTTTATTTTTCAATGAGTAGGATGATTGTTATGATATGATGTCCCTTTTAAAAGTTTTAACGATGCCACCGTAACTTTATCCGGTATTTATTATCCTACCTCCACACTACTTCTTGATCAATGTATTCAAATTGTACTTATTAGTAATTTATTACTCGATTCACCTGAATTGAGTGAATGTATTGCTAGTATGTGGAGTAAATGGGTCAAATATTTTCTCTATATTCCCGATATTTCTTTGATTGCAAAAGTTTTTGACCCCTATTATCGACTCGGAGGTTTAGAAAATTTACTTAAAGATAATTATACAGCATTAGAACCTTTTTTTTGCAAAATTCAAATATTGAGATTCTGAACCCCTTAACTTGTGCTCACACTTCATCTTTTTCATGAATACAATCAATCTTCTAGTGATGTCAGTGTGTCACATTCCCCCTTCCCCCACCTCTTCTAATGTAAGACCATTGTTCAACGACCCTCGACAAACTCTGGCCTCATATACGAGGTTGATTGAGGATACTAAGCGAAAACGGAAAAAGGCTGGTGCTAGTTGAACAATGGAATTCGAATGTTATTTAGGGGCTTCTGGATCGGGAAGTATCCCGAAAAATCCCGATGGTACTAACGATCTTGTACAGTTTTGGTTGAAAGTGGTCACTATTTTTCCTACATTCTCTAGGATTGGCAAGGAGGTTCTCGCCGTTCCTGTTTCAACAATTTCTGTTGAACTGGTCTTTAGCACGGGAGGTTTTATGTTAAATGATCGTCGGTCTAACTTATTTCCCAAAAATCTTGAAAATCAAATGTTAATGAATGATTAGGTCAAAACTGAAAAATGAGAACAAGAACTGCAGTTGGATGAAAGTGAAGAGAGCGACCATTATGATTCCACTTCGAGAAGCAACGACAACGACGAATAAATGAAGACGAGCCTTCTCCACTATCCACATAATGTAGGTAAGTAAGGTAAGTATAAGAACTACGTGGACTTGATTATTCTACGAGGATACGTAGGTAAGTTAATTTTAATATTAAAATTTTTAATTTTTAATTTAGCAGAGATAAAAAGATTAGAGCTTCTCAAATTCACTAAACTAGATACAGTAATCACCAATGCACAAATATCCAAAACGTCTGGTTAGAAGAAACGAAGCATCTTTTGGGATTTGTCATATTGAACACACTTTTGATTTGCCACAATTTAGATGTTATGCATATAGAAAAATATTTTTGACAATGTATTTAGCATGGTAATGAGTGTCAAAGGGAAGACCAAGGATACTCTTAAATCAAGGGAAGAGTTGAATGAGTACTTTAATCATTCGAAGCTGGTGCCAAACGAATCAGAAAAGTGTCCCAAAGCTTGTTACACAATTGATAAGCCGTCGAAAGTTTCATCGTGCGAATGGGTTAGAAACCCTCGGTTTCTAAATGGGTACGCATCAACCTTGGGGTGCTATGTCGATAAGAAGGAATTTATTTTGATTAGGATGAACATCCATGATTGACACATATTCATGTAAAGGTTGATACACATAGCCTTTCAAGAACTCCTTCCTTCAAATGTGTGGAAGGCTCTCACCAAATTGAGCTTGTTCTTCAAGAACCTCACGTCAACAATCATTCGCACCGAAGATATGAGTCATTTGGAATGTGACATTCCGTTAATCTTGTGCTAATTAGAACTGATCTCCCCTCTAAGTTTTTTTACCTCAATGGAGCATCTACCCATTCATTTATCATATTAAACGAGAATTGTTGGCCCTGTGCAGTATAGATGGATGTACCCATTTGACAGGTATCTTCGCAAACTAAAGAACGGTGTGAAGAACAAGGTGAATGTTGAAGGGTCGATAGCAAATATCTGGTTAAAGAGGCATTAATTTTCAGTACACTATTTTGAAGATCACGTGGTAACTAAAAGAACAAATTTGTCTAGAAATAAAGACGGTCAAGATGGTGTAGATTGCGTGATGAAGTTCACACGGTCTTTAAAAAATATGGCGAGACATTTGGGACAAAAGGAAAAAGATTCTTAATCAAAGTAGAATACAACGCCGCAAGGATATACGTCTTGTTAAATTGCAAAAAGTAGACATGTCCACCGGTTCGGGTGAACCGACCAAACCGTTGGTTCAAACCGGCGGTCAACGGTTGGAGAAACCGTTGACCACGGTTTGAATTGAAACTGTTGTTAAGGCGGTCCGGTTCCTCCTTTCTTCTAATCGTAAACCGACAGTTTAAAGCACCGGTTTGAGAATATAAAAAAAAATAGTCGGTTCAAACCGGCGATTCAACCGGTCAAAATATATCCATTGGGCACGGTCAGTGTCTGGTTTGAAGTCAAGGGTCAAGATCAAGTGACCATTGATGATCAACAGTCGAGATGAGATGACCGTTGATCAAACCGCCGGTTTGAACTGAAACCGGCTGGTTTGGTCCAAAACCTGCGGTTCTCCCGCCTATTTTTTTTTCAATCATATAAATACCCCTTATTCCCAACTCATTTCTCTCACACCAATCTATCATCTTCTATAATCTCTCTACTTTACATCGTCTTCTTTGCAAATTTAGTAATTTACTAAGTTTCTTTAATTATCAAGCCTTCCTAAACTTAATTAAGTTTAGTGTTATAATTCCAAATATATTTCTTACTTTCTAGTTATAATCCTAAATTTATAACCCTACTACTTTTGCTACTACTACTCTTTCATATTTTTTTGTATTAATTTTATATTAAGAAAATGGCAAGTCGTAGAGGTTCTTATCGTTCTCGTCGAGCTGACAAGGGGAAGAGCAAAGCACTCGATGACGATGTCAATATCCATCCCTTCGGCTTATCACAAGGCAACACTCCTTCAGTCGATAACTACAACCCCAACCCCATTTACATTGATGAAGATTGGAGTGATACCAACATTGATCGAACTTATCGAGCCGACGCCGCCTTTGCCGGTGAAGAAATACTTATGCCCAATCAAGAGGAGGTGGAGCACGATGATTTGCCTCAGAGAAATCTTACCCAAGAAACTCATTCTCACGCAACAATGGAGTTAAAATTTGACATTTTCAAAAAATTGAGATCCTGCCACCCGTAAACGAGCCGCCTCCAGAAGATGTCAAAAAATGTAAAAAGAGGTACCATGTCACTTGCAACTATTGTCCATCATCTTACCAATTCCTAAAAGGAGGAGGATATGGGAATATGCGCAAACATCTCAACAACAAACACCCCGACAGAGTCGGTAATGATAAGAATCAAACGCAACTACTAGGAGGATAGGTAAGTATGAACTCCTCTTCTTTATTTACATATTCCGACGCTACTCATAGAAAGAAATTAGCAAAATTTGTTTCTTCTAGATCTCTTCCTTTTAACTTTGCCAATGATGATTTATATGAAAAGTTCACCCAACTTTATTTTAATCCCTCGAGTACAAGAGTCTCACGCTCTACCCTTAATTGTGATATTAAAAAAGTTGTTGGTGAATATAAGTTAAACTTATGTAATGAATTTGCTAGTTTACCAAACAAAGTTTCAATTTCCTTGGATGTTTGGAGTGATAATTGGGAACGAAACTCTTACATGGGTGTTACATATCATTGGGTTGATAATTCATGGACTTTACAAAGACGTTTGATTGCATTTAGAGATTTTAAACCTTCTCATAATGCACATAATATTTGTCAATTAATTCATATAATTTGTCAAGAGTATGGTCCAGTTGAGAAAATATTTTCTATTTCATTTGACAATGCAACTCCTAATACGGCGAGTGTTAATGAGCTTATTAGTATTTGTAAACCATCTATTGGTGGCTTGTTTTTTCATATAAGATGCATATACCATATTTTGAATTTGTGTGCTCAAGGTGGTTTGAATGTTTTGAAAAATGAACTTTCTCCTATTAAAGCGGCGGTCATGTGTATTCATAGAAATAAATCTTGCAAAGAAAATGGTTGAGATTTTGTAAGAAAAATGGGTTTGAAGGAAAAATCTTTTCAACCGATGTGCCTACTCGTTGGAAATCTACATATAAATTATTGAAAGATACATAATGGTATAGAGAGGTTTTGTGTTCGTTTTTTGGCCAACAAGAAACTGGAATTATGTTATATACAAACCAATGGACTACATGTAATTATTTGAAAAAACTTTTAAAGGTGTTTAATGATGCTTCTAATTTATTTCTCGATGTTTATTATCCTACTTCTCACCTTGTTGCTGAGTATTGTGTTAAGATTGCATTCATCTTTAGGGAGTGCATGAAAAATGAACGATTGGAAGAATGTGTTATTTTTATGAAACGAAAATGGTTGAAGTATTTTTATTACATTCTAAATATATTTTTAGTTGCTACATTATTAGATTCTAATAATAGAGAAAGTGGTTTAGAACTTTATCTTAACAGTTAATATGATGCTTTAGTGTCGTTTGAATATCCTTTCGTTGAAAATATTATTCAAATTGTGAAAAAAAATTTATTTGATATATTTAAAGAATATAGTATAAATCTTGATGATCTTGTTCCTATGAGTACTTCTGGACGACAAACTTCTACTAGAAGTGGTAATTCTAATAGAAGTGATGACGGAGACGATGAAATTGAGGGATTTCAGGATTTTTTTAAACAAAAAAGAATTACGAAAGGGGCGTTTGGGTTACTCATTCGGTTATAACCCGTATCGAGAACTTGAAACTTATCTAACAATGGCTTTTGAGTATGGAACATTGGGGGAAAATGAAGCCGACAACGGTTTTGATATTTTGAATAGGTAGGCATCGAGAAAATCACTTTATCTCGTTGTTAACATCATTCCGAGAGAGATATTGACTGTTCCCGTATCAATGGTTTCAGTCAAACAACCATTCAGTGAAGGGGGGGTACATGGTGGACCTGCAGAGATCCAACATTAGACCTCCCAATCTCAACCATCAAATGTTGTTGCATGATGTGGTCAACGCCGATCGATGAAAACAAAAAAATATTCTTATTGAAGATGAAGAGAGCGAGACATATTCCTATACGGGATCAGGCAACAAGTCGGTAAATGGATGAGCACAATAACCCCCGCACCACTGCTTTCGATTACTAAGGTAAGTATGGTAAGTGAGAACTACGTGGACTTTGATTCCCGAGGTAAGGGATACGTAGGCATTTATCTTCAATTATTTGAAATTAAGATTTCAAATTTTAACTTCAAATATTTGAACATAGCTCAAGTCCAATTTCTTTTTAATTTTTTTTTGAATTTATTAAAAATATTATTTCTATTTTTTCACGTAAATTCAAATTTTAAAATATTCTAATTTTTTTTTTTTTTTTAACTTCAAATATATTAAATGTTTCAATTTCAAATTTTTTTAATAAATTCAAAATCCCAAAGTATTAGTTCTATTTTTCCACTTAAATTCAAAATTTCAAAATTCTTCTAATATAATTTTTTTTAACTTCAAATATTTTAAATGTTTTAATTTCATATTTTTTTTAATAAATTCAAAATTTCAAAGTATTAGTTCTATTTTCTCATTTGATCTCATACATTTTAAAAAGATTATAATAATTAAAGATAAAAAGATTCAACTTCAAAAATCTCAGATATTCTAATTAAAATCTTTTATTTTAACTTCAAATATTTTAAATGGTAGTTTAAGTTAAATTTCTTTTTAATGGTATTGAATTAATTCAAAATGTTATTTATTTCTATTTTCTCACTTATTTAATTATATTTTTTTTAATAAAATAAAAAATAAATAAAGATAGGAAAAAAAAACCAAACAATATGAATCTTAAAAATTTAAAAAGAAAAAAAACCCGGCCAAACCGAACCGTGAACCAGCGGTATGCAAACCGCCAAAAATCGACCGATTTCACGATTCGATTCCGATTTGAGGTTTCTGTCAAAACTGAACTGGCGGTTCGAACCGAATGGACATGTCTGACAAAGAGGTTGAAGAGGCACTGAATCAAACTTTTTAAACACTTACTTTTTATAAAAAAATAAATAAAAAGCTCGTCCGTAAGAAAACAGAGCACTTGTAAGTGACAAGTTGACTCGAGTCGAATCTCTCGAGGAATGACAATCGGAATTGAAAAATATTCGTTTAAACACAAATATTAACTGAACACTCGATCAAATCAGTTGGTTGTTTGTTTTGTTTAAAACATTAAATCTCAAGGATCAAATTGACTTTCAAATTAACTAAGCAATTAAAAGGTCCAGCTGAATTCTCAAACCGAATTTCAAACATGAAAATCGGAAACGAAAAAAATAAACAATGAAACTCAAATAATAACTAAACGTGTTCGATCAAATGACAAGAATGATAATAAGCATAAAGTTGACTAATATCCAAAAATAGCTAATCACATAAGTACGAATGCATGAACCATCAACGATGAAATCAAATAGATTCAAGAACAAGAAGACAAATAAGAACAATATCAAATCATCAAATTCAACAAGACCCACAATTAACACAAATTACATAACGAAATTCAAAAATTCAAAATTCATAAAACGAGATCAAGAATCGAAACTAAGAGTTACCCAAATGTGTTAAGAAAATGAGTTGTAGAAAAAGCAAATGAACAAACTACTCCCGCTGAGTTCTGGGATCCAAACACCGGATCGTGTAAATCCGGGAATCACAAAATGCAAAAATCCAAAGTTAAAAATGAATGAAAAAGAGAGGAAGATTCAAAATGTTTAAAAGATGGAAACTAGGGTTCCAAAATGGTAACTCCTAGTGTCTGCTTGGGTCTGATGTCCAGCCGAAGAGGGACATCACTTATATAGTGTTGGACGAGGAGGGCATCATGGTAATTTTGCATGAAGATTACCACCATCGCTCGACCATTGATTCTTGTCGATTGATGGTGTCTTTGGTGTTGACCACCGTCGACGCTGGCTGTCGATCGATGGTGGTGTATGGCTCTCGGCGTGTCGATCGACAGGGCTTGTCAAATCCGCTGATGGGTGCCCGTCGATGCCGCGTCGACGGGCGGCGTCGATCAACAGATGTTGGAATTTCTCGGCGTGTCGATTGATAGTTTCTTTTGACGTCAACATCGGTGCTGCATCGATTGGCGGCATCGACGATGCGTTGATCGACGGTAGCTCTGTGTCCCTCGTCCATTTTCATCATTTCGAAGCTGAAAAGGAAAATTAAGAGTAATTAGAACGACAACTTACAAAACGAGGGAGAAAAAAGTTTTAAACGGGATAAAAATGAAACGACCTACAAAAATACTAAAAAGAAGAAAAACGACCTAAAACTCGTTATAACATGCAAGACAAAATGCAAAAACAAACGAAAAACACACACAGATATGTATCAATCAACTCCACCACACTTAGCTTTTTGGTTGTCCTCAAGCAAAACCGAATCTAGACGTAGACAAGAAAAATCTAGCCACCCAATGAACTAACACTAATGCATTCAAATGATCCGAGAAGTTATGCATTAAATCGACTAGAAACTCAGCTAAAAGGACGACATGATACGTTGAGATAAGAAATTTAGAATTTCTTTCGAACACCTAATAGTAATGTGTTGACCTCCATGTACGTCCCCATCCATGTCTCGGCCAAAGTGTATTCATAATCAATCCACCAAGTCGGTACCCAACTAACTCAGTCATCTATACACCTCTTTAACAATAAAATCTTAAAAAAATTTATTCTGATTAACACTTACTTTTTATTAAAATAAAATTTTCATCCACAAGAGAACGGAGCAATTGTAAGTGACATTTGACTCGAGTCGAATCTCTCGAGGAAGGCTAATCGAAAGTAAATTTTTGCGTTTGATTTCACAAACGAGAAAATAACAAAAAAAAACTACGCTAAACACTCGATCAAGTTTTGGTTTGAGAAATTGTGGTAACCAAGACACTAATTTAAACAACGAGCAATGGAATGAAAATTTTTGAAAAGATTAATAAAATGGGGGTCTAGGGCTCTAGAATCGTTTCCACAATCAATTGGCATTTTATCGAATACTTAATCTACGAGTTGGGGTTGTCAATCTCAACTTGTAAATTAAACACCCGACAATTCAAATTGATGATTCTAAACGAATCTAGGTACTGGACCCGTGAATTCTAAACACGAATCACCAAGAAATGCAACAATTCAAATTTAATGTAAGCATACACAATCAAAGAGACAAAAAGTTAGAAATGAAGCAACAATGGAAAATACGTGTTGAATAACAATAATTTTAATCATATGAATTTCCAACAATTATATAACATAAATTCATGTAAAATTAAATAAAAATAATTACGAGTCAAGAACATCACAAACCCACGAGAAAACTACTAATCAAAGCAACAAGACGTTGTAATAATAAAAGAAAAGAAAAGAAATGCTTACTAATTATGAATGGAGAATTTAATCCTTCGAACGAGAAGACAAACGAAACAAGATTGAGCATACGTCCAAAAGCCATTGAATGCTTAAAATATATAATCTACTAAAAGCTAGAAAGCTGGAAATTGAATGATGAATTTGAAAAAAATGAAGAAGAAACAAGGAGAGAATTCGGGCATTCAAACCCTAGGTGGGTTCAAAGCTTGTTATTATGATAAATGAAAGTTTATATTTATAGGTTTGATAGCGAGGGCAAAATAGTCACTTTGCCCAAAATGGCCAAAATTGGCCTGACCACTGATGCTGGAAATTGGCCCCATCGATTGTGCGTCGATCGATGGTTGTACTTTGCCGCTCCGAGCCGTATTTTCATCAAACGAGCCAGTTGTGATCCTCGAGAATGCTCTTAGGCTTGATTGGCTTTCCTAAAATATATAAAAATAAAATAACATAAAAATTTATAAAAAGTAAGAGAAATAAGAAAAAGTAGTAAAAACACGAAAAAAGTTACGAAGACGCAAAATAAGGAAAATTGGAGTAAATACGACTAAATCACGATTAAAGCCCATACAACAAGACACAAAAAACAAACGAAAATCACACACAAATATGTACAAATCAGGTACAAATACTCTTTTTAATTTTGTAAAGTAAATGTATATATAATATACTAAATTTTTTTACTCAGTTTTCCAACAAATTATGTAGTATTTACACAGAGGGCATCCAACCCAACGTCTCCAAACAAACATTATAGATAATAAGCTCAACAAAAAATTGGAAAAATAATTTGTCAATTGGTTCAAGCACTACGTATGCATGTCATATAACTACCGTAAGAGTTTATCTAGTATATTTCTAAATTAAAAATGATTTTACAACGTTCACTACAAAAAAATCCGATAATGCTGACGGCCAAATCCGTCAGGATTCCGTCATTATAGGGAATACTGACGGCCTCCTGACGGATAATGGCCGTCAGTATTTTTGTGGTCAGGATTCCAGTATCCTGACGGCTTTAACGTACCCGTCAGAAATACTGACGGCCTGCTGACGGGCATCGGCCGTCAGTAATACTTCCCGTCAGTATTTTCCCTTTTTTTTTTAATTTTATAAATGCTGACGGGCTGGCCCGTCAGTAGCATGGAGTGGGACCATTTTTAATAAAAGAGATGGATGAGTATGGTGTAGCCACATTGTACGATGAGAGTGAGAAATCAAGATTCCAAGTCCACAAGCATCGACTTAGGCCTTATTACGAGAAATATATGAAGAGTCGAGATAGGAGCAAGAAGGAGTTCGTGGACCCACCACGAGCTAGGAATTGATCAAGTAATTGCGTCGAGCATATGACGTTAAATGTTGCGCTTCTTGGGAGGCAACCCAAGCGTTGGTTAGTTTTTGTTTTATTTTCTTTATTTTATTTTCTGTCTTTTTATATTGTGTCAATTGCCGTGGTACGTTTATGTGTGTGTTGATGTGCAGAAAATACGATAAATCGCTTATTCTGGACAACGGTTATATAGCGGAAGCTCGCTACCGCAAGGCCTTACCGCTAGTTCCACTCGAGGCGTTAACGATGACGATCAACCACTGAACCTACCGCTTAACGCAGCAATCATGGATTACGATAATTTCGTCGATCGAGGTCGCAATCCGACCCAAGTTAGCCGCAGTCCGGAAACCTTTGGATGAGCTGCAACCCAGCCATTTACGACGTTGGCCCGCAATCCGGCCGTTTCAAATCCAAAAAGACGTGCCACCGGGCACTTGCGCGTCGCAATTGATCACAATCTTGTTTTGTTTGTTTGTTTTTGTTTATAGGTTTGTTCGGGACAATCTAGTCACGCGATCTAAGATGAAGGATAATTGCACATGCGTTTTTAGAGAGACTCGGCCATCGAATTTTCAGGGATGTTTTCTTATCTCCCTTACTCTTATTTTCTTTAATATTTATGACAATCAGGAGATTGCCAAGTTTTTAGGGAGGGGGGTGGTTGAGTATGGTTAGTGCAATTTGATGTCTTTTGTTTTGAAATGCATATTTTTGATGTGATTGATCGCTATTTCTACGCTTATTTGTGTTTGTATGGCATGCCTGTCGAAGTTGACTATGTATGATTATTTGTTTACGTTTTTGAGCGTGCATAAGTGCATAATTTTTCAAAATTTATTATTATATATTGTAAAATAGTACTTGGACGCAATCGATTTCGCAAAACCTTAAAAGCAGCGTCAATTCAAAATTTTTCATGCAAAAAGCCAGCGAGTAGCCTGAGTGTTTATCATCATTGCACGTACGTGAATAAGTTTCAGTTTGATATCTCTTTGAAACCGCTGTGTGTAGTCGACTTTGAAAATGACGTTAAGGCACATATAAAACCCTATTCCGGCTATATCTATATATTTTTAGCCACTATAAATTACGAATGAGCCAATCATAGGCCAAATATCCATGCCTATAGCCATGAGTGTTTTTGAGACGACCCTTACAACCCATTAAAAGCGTGGGGTAGGAGTTTGTATTTTTATTGGTTATTTGAGTCTTGAAAATTTTTATTAGGAATTTATTATTTTTGTAATTAAGGACCACCATCCGAAAAAAAAAAATAGAAAAAAGAATAATACCCAATAAAATAAATAAAAATAATAATCAAAGGGGAAATAAAAAATATAATAATGGGATGGTGGATAATGTTGATCAATGCCTACGCGCTAATTAAGGCTTGTATTTTATTTTTGATTTTCTTATGAAGCCCATGAGAAAATACTTGAGTGCTTTTGAGCGTACTTATATATATTATCCTTCGTGAGGAAGCATGATTTTATTTTGAAGCGACAATGTAATAATGGTCAAGTGTTTGACGTTGCGTGGCTTGTACCTATATTTTCAAAATTACGTATGTAGCATAGCACGATTCTTTGCTTGAACTAATTTTCATTCTAGTTATACTTTGAAATCATCGTTTGTTCGAGGACGAACAAACCAATAAAGCGTGGGGTAGTTGATTAGAGTAGATTTTTCCTTATTTTTATTAGCTTTTTAGTTCGTTTTTATATTTATTTTTGGTATAAGTTGGACGATTTAAGCTTAATCTCGTATTTTTATAATTCCAGCTTATTTTACCGCATTCTGATCGTAATTGATGCAAGTAGGTGATATTTCATTGTTTTTCACCTTACAGCTAAATAACCGGAAGAGTTTAACGCGTATTAGACGAGGTTCGATGTTCAAGAAGTGAAGAACAAGTTTTCCGGTGAAACGAGTAGCAAAAGTTCGAGAATTGGAGACAGACGTGCAGTCGCGTCGACGCACCGTCGACGCGAGCCATGTCAGCGAGTCATGACCGCGTCAGTCGATGCTCCGTCGACGCTACTTGCTGAAGCGTCGATGTCGACGCACCACTGTCAACGCACTGTCGATGCTACTTGCTGAAGCATCGATGTCGACGCACACCGTCGACGCACCTGCCCAGCAGACGCGCACACCTGCCGACCAAGTCTGCTGAGTCCCGCCGAGCACCAGCGCGCGTCAGTCGACGCTCCGTCGATGCACCGTCGACGCGACGGCCCAGAATTCGGAAATTAGGGTTTCTTGTGCGGCAAGACTTGTAAAAACTTATAAAAAACCGCCATATTTCAGGTTTTGAGAAGAACACACGACCCCCTAGGGTATTTTAGCTGATAATAACAATAATCCCCACATCTCATAACGAGATTTGAAGACTGAGATCAAGGATCGAAGAACAACGTGTCCAAAACGTCGAATTCGAGTTCGGGATTCATTCTTCGCCCAAGATCAACGTTCAACCTCTGGAATAGCTGGAGCTTTTTACTGCTTTCTTTAGTTCCAATAAGTTCTCTAAACTCTTAGTTAATTTAGTAGTTATTTTCTAGTTTAATTGTTAGTTTAATTCTTAGTTAATGCTAGAACTAGTTTAATTAGCTTAATCGTTTATGCTTGTTATTGGATATTGGTTAATTTAGTTAATTTATGCAATTGATTTATGCTTAGTTATTTGTTAATCTTAGATTCTTATGATTCATTGCTTAGTGGTAATTTATTATATTCATGCTTTTAGATTCGTTTCTATTAGTTCTTAGTTCTTGAGTTCAAGTAGTTTAATTATCGCTCGTAGTTGATAATTTAGTTAGAATAATTAGTTTAAATAGATTTAGTTTAATTATTGATTTAGTTATAATGATCAATTCAATCCATTTAAAACCCCAAATGTATATGTATGTTATTCGTAATTGAGAAAAACATTGATAAGACCGAACAGTTGTTTCCTCGAGAGATACGACTCGAGTCAAACTCATCACCCTACAGTTACCTCGTACACTTGCGAGCAAACTGACGTGCTTTTAAATTAATTATTAAAAATGGGGTGCACAAAAGTTTGAGTCACCTGCGAAGCTGCCGAGCGCTGCCGACCCATGCTCACGCTGATATTCTATAACGGGTTACTTCTGTAACCGTTATAGAAACCCTGATCGACAGCAATGCCCCCAAACTCTCTGTCGCGTCAGTCGACGCAGCGTCGACGCACTGTCGACGCAACTTGCTGAAGCGTCGATGTCGACGCACCCGCCCAGCCGACGCGCACGCCCTGGCAGCACCGACGCCGAGCAGCAGCGCGCGTCAGTCGACGCACCGTCGACGCGACTGCCCAGAAAATGCGTTTTCACGCGATTTTAGGTTTTCTTGGGCCTTAAGACTTCCCAAAACTATAAATACCTATGTATTTCGGATTTTTAACATACATTATCATATTTCTAGGGTTTCTAAGGCCTTTTGGGGGCTGACAACCCCAACAAGTGCCCTTCGATTTCTTAGTTTCTCTTCATAATTCTTAGTTTTTAGACTTTAGATTAGTTATTAGATAGTTTAGATTCAAGATTTTTTCACCAAAACGCTGCGGTTCGTCTTAGTTTAATAGTAAGTAATTATTCTCTTCGCCTTTTAATTTAGTTGCATGATTTCAATTAGTTTAATTAATTATGCTTCCATGACGAATCGTGATTGTGATTTTGTTGGGTTTATTATGTCGATTGTTTTTGAATAGATCTTATGGGTTTAGAGCCTAGATTCGTTGTGAACCATCAATTGGGTTTTTCCAAGCGATCGTGGAGACGAATCAAAGCTCTAGAACCCTAGTTTTCTTTAATTTGTTTTAAAAGTCTTTTAATTAATTTAAATGAATTCTAGGTTTAATTACTCTTAGATAATTTAATCTTAGTTTTAGATAATTAATGCTTAGTTTAAATGATCTCTAGACTTAATTAATTAGTTTATAGCTTAAGTAATCTTTAGATTTAATTTATTGCTCTTAGTTTAATTAATCTCTAGTTCTTAAAACTCTCAAACAAACCCCCCTGTTCGCGTGTTAGATTAGTTTTATTTTTATTTTCTTATTCGTTAAAACAAACACAAAACGAACTTTCGAATCTAGTCTTCCTCGAGAGATCGACTCGGTTCAACTTACCAACTTACATGGGAACTCGTACTCTTGCGAGTGAGCTTTTTAAAACTGACAACTTTAATAAAATAGGTGCAAAAAGTTCGAATCGAAATTTTGGCGCCGGTGCCGGGGAAGGCTAAAGGTTGTGATTTTGTGTTTGCTCTTCGTGACCTCTATTTATATTTATATTTTATTTTATTTTTTTCGTTTATCTTTAGTAATTATTTGTGATTTATCTTTGTGTTTGTTTTTCTTATTTTCTGCTGGTACGTTTAATCTTGTGCATTGAGTGTTGTGTATGCAAGGTACATCCCTCGACACCTAGGTTCAACGACCCAAAAGAAATTAAAAAATTAAAAAAAAAAGAGAGAGAGAGAGAGAGAGAGAGAGAATGTCTGAATACGGTATAACGTCCGATTGGCGTGGCTTTCGACCGGCTATCCCATTGAGCTCCAAGATGCGGGATTACGATCTTGACTATTTCTACATAGAGCGAATCCCGATTTTTTATGGACATCCGATCGAGGATCCAGTGAAATTTTTCCAAGAATACGAGGACATCACCCGGATTTTCCCTCTTCTCGGCCTTACGAGAGATCAGSTGAGGATGCGACTCTTCCATTATGCTCTAAAAGATCAGGCAAGAAAATGGTTAAATTATGCAGAGCCCGACTCTTTACCAACGTGGGAGTACGTGTACGATCGATTCATGAGGAAGTTCTACTTACCTAAACTTTTATGTGATCGTTGTGGAGGCCGAGGGCATTTGGCTAATACATGCATAGTACCATTTGACGATAAACCACAAGATCATGTTATCGCCATCCAAAATTATACGAGTTATGCCTTCCCCGACTCGATTCCTTCCTACCCGAGCTATGAAGACTATAAACCATATGATCAATCTTTGGTGAGGCAACAAGGTGTATTTGTCAACAAGACGAAATTGTGCAATTAACTATGCCGGAATATGATTTTCCTGAGACTGCAAAGACTATGGAGGCACTGTGTGATCAAATCAAGGCTTATTTAGCAAAAAGGTCGGACGAGATGGACGAACCTCTATGTCAACCAGAGATGCCGATTTTTGATGTGATTGAGCCCATCTTGGATGTTGAGGATTTTAGCTTGAATGATCGTTTTGGAGATTTGTGCAAGG
>BMAC01000089.1:328473-369991 GCA_014905375.1 Phtheirospermum japonicum
CCGAACTAATATGTAGAATGCCCATTTTTGTATTAGCTAGGATTGTACTCGATTTTTCGTATAGAGTGAGCTAGAGTAAAGGATTGTCATCTCCCAAATTTAAACTTAACATTTTGAAAATTATAATGTAGATATATTATCTCATATTCCAATTACATAAATGATATATTATTCACATGGATAAATTTCTTTTATAATATTAACTTATACTCCTTCATTCACAAAAAATAAGCATATAAAAATAATATAGAAATTAAAAATATCAAAATAATATAATTAAAATCTTAAAACTTTAATATTTCAACAAACAAAATAAATTAAATATAATTTTTTATTTTTTAATTGTGTAATTATTACTTTTAAAAAGCAAACAAACTCATATTTTGTAATGTCTATATAATTGTCATCATCATACGTAGTAGTAGTGTAAGTATGTAGTACTATGCATTAATCCATTTTTAAGTCCATTGTCATGGGTTGGTGTATCTAGAAGAGAGGACGATAAAGCAGCTAATTCTTTATTCATTGGGAGCAACGCTTCATCATAATCAGTGATCGAGTTTTTGTGAAAGATAAAAGGTGTTGAAACCAATGATCAAACCTTCTTCTTCTTCTTTTTTGCTACTTTTAAAATAAATCAAACTTAAAATTAGCTATACCTGCTGCAACATTCTTTCGTCCCTCCTTTTTCTCGGTATATTAAAATTTCTTGCATCAGATCCAAAGCACGTGGAACTCAGTTGACGACCACTCCATCACGGCACGTGCACATGTACACTTCTTGTCTGCTTATTCATTACTCTATTTATTTCAAACCATCCATACAAATTTGTTTTCTTCCTTTATTTTTTTATTTTTCAAAAAGTTGAGCAAAATTTTAATTATTGACACTCTTCAATTCAATACAAGATACAGCTTCACGAATTATCAGCACGAAATAAAGAAGCAAATAATGTCTCTGACGTTTTAATTCCATTATGTCTATGGTGATTGAAAATGTGAATTACAAATTGTCCCTTAAGTTTACGGGGCCCAACTTACTAAATTGAATTACGAAACCATCAATTGATTGCAATAATAATCAATTAGTGTTTTTTTATAGGATGTTGCAATTTTGTTTCGGGACAAAGTTTCAATTCGTAATGTTCTAAATTTATGTAGTTTTGAATTAAAATCCAAAGTATTTTGTATTTTCAATCACAACTTAGTAGCTTCAACTTTTAACGAGAAGGAAGAACGGGTTGCTCGCAAGTGTTGGGCCGATTATTTTAATGAGAAAATCGGTGACGAACAATCATCTAGTTGCACGAGAGCACTGTCATTAGTGATTGTTGCTATTTACAATGTTGAATGATTGCTCGAATACATCTGATCTATAGATAAGTACGTCGGAAATGAGCAAGCCAAAACTTTTCTAAACTTATCATCACTCTCACTGACTCTCATGAAATCATCTTCTTCAATGAAGTTGATGACAATCACGGCCGGCTAAAAAAAGTCCTGGTCGGAACACCTCTTAAATTGCGTCAATAATTCATTTTTTCTGTTTTGTTGCATCTGTTAATTAAACTCGTTGTTCGTTTTGTGACCAAGTCTGATAGATTTCTTATTCTTCTTCTTATTATTATATATTTCTAATTTGTTTAAAAAACTCAATTTTAATCTTTTCAAATGGAGTGTTGAGAAAATTCATTATACATATATATATATATATATATATATATATATATATATATATATATATATATATATATAGGATTGGGTTCAAATGAGAACCCCGTCATTATATGTGAACCTAGGAACTAATCCTGGCCTTAGATCTAATACTGCACAGTGCAATTATATGTCCAGGTTCATTGTACTTTTTAGACAGTACTATAGTGCTAAAATCAGTCCAGTTTTTTTTAATTTAATTATATATATATATATATTTTACGTTTTAAAACATGCAAGATGTATCTTAAATTGTAGATCTTGAGAACGTGATAATTTGATATATATTTCATTCAAAACGAATAAAATTTGAAAAAGTTATGCTTTGTTGAAAATTTGAGTTTCATTTCAAATTTGTGAATTTGCAGTTTATAGACGAAATTTGCGATGCTTTTTGTATACAATCGTAGTGTTTTTTTCTTAATCTATTGTGCTTTCCAAAGAACAATGTAGTGCTCTTTGTAAACGTTGATATATGTACAAAATACCATTTTTAATTAATTAATGCATTTTTTTACATTATTACCATACTGACATGTCATGATTTCAACCATCAAGATTATCCAATCTAATGGTCAAGATGAGTCCCTAGGATTATTACCATACTGACATGTCATGATCTCAACCATCAAGATTATCCAATCTAATGGTCAAGATGAGTCCCTAGGTTCACATGACGGGTTCTCATTTGAACCCAACCCTATATATATATATATATATATATATAGGGTTGGGTTCAAATGAGAACCATTTCCTTATATGTCAACATGTGAACTAATGTTTTTATTATATATCAGCAATGTTTTTATTATATCTGGACATGATTTTCATTTGAACCTAATTATCTCTCTATATATAGAATGATAAAGAGTCATGAGTTTGATTATAGCGAGGAATCGTTTAGATATCCTCATTTGTGAATCATTCCCTAAAAATGAAAAATCAAATTGATTATAGGTTTGCAAAATCAAAGATCACTTTGATTATCATTCTCCTTTCTTACTCTCCAAATTCTCAAACCAACACACCATGAATGTTTGTTTTTTTCCTCAAAATTTCTTAATTTTTTGTGAAATATTCTAAAAGATATGTATTTTGGTGTGGGAGTATCAATTACTTAACATAGCTACGATATGAAGAAATTAATTAAATGGACAATTGAGAAATTACATTTATATCATGTCGACTATTGTTTCAACATTATAACATCGTGTCTCCAGGCCTGGTCCATGTACGGTGTACTATTTTATGCATTGACTCCTAATTGTTTTCTTATCCAAAATCAAATTGTAACGTCTTTAACTTTGAATATTCTGCAAATAAATCAAATACTACATTGTATGGTACAAAAATAACTACCACACAAAGCAAATACTATTTGTATTAGATAGGCTGTATAGCTTCAATCAAAATTGCATTTGTACTTGAGAGAGATGTTTGGGAGCATATATTATGACCAAGTCATTTGGCAATCGGACAAGGCCCAAAGTGCATGACAATGAGGATGCATTCGTGTTTTTTTTTTAATATATAATTATTTTGTTTTTTATAAGTTGATTTTTTCCCCTCATTACGATTTATTTCTATTTCTCATATTTTGGCCAACAATACACATTCTGAATTGATCTGATGAAACGCTGAGCCCACTGATCTTAGTCTACTCTTTGTTTCTCTTTTCTTGCCCATCTGTCCCTTCAACAATCATCACAACCAGTGCCTGACAGGTTTTTTTTGCAGTTTTTATAATTAGTCACATTAACAGAAAAACAAACATTTTACTCCTGCCAGTACATGTTTTCTTATTTCCGGAAATAATGGAGTAAGTAGAAAATTAGAATAAATATCTTGATTAATCAAGCAGTATATAATTGTGTCTTCATCTCTTTTTCTTCATATATAGATATATATATAAAGAGAGAGAAAGAGAGAGCGTTTGTATTAAGATAAAACCTGCGGAAGCTTTGACCTCTGATATCTTGTACTATGTCAGCTCAAGGCATTAAATAATAAAATAACAATGTGTGAAAATGACATCGAATATTGACGGCCAGATACACGAAAAATTATCCAAGTTCACTAGTGATCACGAGTAGCAACAGGTAACAGCCAACAGAATTTACAATTTGGTGGAAAATTAATTTTGGCCCACCGATTTGTGATCAGATCTATCTCGAAATATACAATTTTTTCGGCCGGTTAGTATACTCTTTTTCCTTCATCATTTACCAATATTCCCAAAGGAAAAGGACAAGCTTCCAATCAATCTCCAAAATCAATTCACATGGCCCACCCCACAAAAAAGAAAAAAAACTAAAGCTTATATATGAGGTGGCCTAGCATACTACTAGAGTGTTTGAGGACTGAGGTCACGAAAATTTAATATTTCCAACATTAATTAATCGAGTCTGTTGCAGGGTTTTCTCAGTCTGATTAATTTAATTGGTATAATTGCACACTATTATGTCAAGCAAAGAGTTTATCTAAAATAGTAAAAATAAAATAAATTAAAAAATGTACACAACATGTTAGCATATACCCCAGACACACATGTGTAGGGTGTGTAGGTTTCATGCCCTTGTACAACTCCATGCAAGCAAGAGGGGTTTTCATGTTTGCATAAACAAAATTCACACACAAATTGACAGCTATCAAAGAAACCTCCAAAATATGCACAAACAAAAACACCCTTTTCAATAGCAAAAAATAAATGAAAACTCCGACAATACCATGTTTTTACCAATTAGAAATAGAAATAGCTGCTGCAGGAAAAGGAAAAAGCTTTCATTAGAGAACTCTAGCTTCTTTACATAAATATGGTAAATTGCTATACATATAGAGCAAGATTTAATTAGCTATATAGTGATAAAATGTTAAATGCTCTCCCCTCTTCAACAGGAAAAATTAATTCAAATTTAGCCCCACCTAAGAAAATAAAATAGATTAAATGCAAAAGAGGAATCAAAAGATGCCTTTTTCTTCTCTCGGTAATAATTTCATTTAATCCTGTAAACGAACCCACTGATACTTGCCCTCCAATGGAACGTCCTTCACTATATCATAGTTGTACCTGAAAATCATACAATGCCCCATTCAATCAAATCATTACTCTTTGCCTTTTTCAGTTACGGGAATAATCAATTGGGCAGTGCTAAAATGCGCAGGGTATATATTTTGAGCGTGGGCGTCTTATAGTGCGCACCATGTAAAATAAAGCAACAACACATGTTGATGAATTTTATGCATATGCGAGTACTCACTTTTCAACAAATCGTTTCCGATCGTATTTTTCTGCCGCCGCAAAGAACTCATCCAACTCCGCCGCCGAAGGTGTGCTCTCCACAATTTTCCGGCGAGGATTCGCCGGAGGTGACGATGATTTCTTCTTCGGCGTGGACAATGATTGCAGTAAAACTTGCTCCGAGTCTCCGTAAAGCTCGCTAGTTGGAGTCGCCTCCCTACTGGAAAAAAGTGAAACGAAAACGAAAAACTGTTAAGCTCGTGGATGAACAGTAAAAAAAATGTGCTCAAAAGTACGAAAATTGTACAGGAGATGGTCGAACTGTAAAACCTAAATTAAGGACTCTCCAGTAAAATAAAATAATTAATTCCTGATTTCATTACTCACTAATGAACAGCAAACGGATTATTAAAAAAATGCAAAATTAAATATTATCGTTGTTCACCTGAAAACCCGATCGATACACGTTGATATTTCCGTTTCAAAAACCTCGGACTACAAAATCAAAAATAAAAAAGTAAAGAACAATTCGAAACAGTTCTTCATAAAAACCAGCTGAAATTATAGAGCTTCGTAAAAGGGGAAAACAACGGAATTACAATTTTTCATAAATAGTATGAAGAAGACGGTACTGAGGCGGAATTTCGTAAATTCTCACCTCCAGATCTGATGATCTCTTCTTAACGACGTCGTTTGAGTGCTCCTCGTGTTTATCAGAGCCACCAGAAGTCCTAGACGTCGCCGGTGACACTGGATTCTCCGGCGCCGGCTCCACGTCCCCGCCGCCGCAGTATTCCTCAGTTCGGAGCTCCGAATAAAACTTCCTTTTCTTACTGGAAATCATCTCCATATCTTCCTCCATCGCTCTCCACGTCTTCGTCGTCACATGACTCTCACATCTCTTCAGATATTCCTCCATCTCCCTCTCTCTCTCTCTGGCTATACACACATAATATTGCTATAACACATATATATGAGAGAAATTTGTGTGTGAGTGTGTGTAAATAGGTGTATGTGTGTGTGCGCTTCGGATCAACTGAGACCTGCAAAAAAAGTGGAAAGCTCAATTTCGTTTCCACGCAACTTATACACCACTGCTATAAAAAACTAGACTACAGAGGAGAGAGAGAGAGAGGGAGTAGGGGCAGAAACGGAAAACAAGTAAAAGATTGGGATTTGAACGGACGGTGAAGATTAAATGAGGCGGTTACCGTAACATGTGGTCCTGACTCTGTTAACGGTGACAGGCACATGGCGATGCCGTTATAAGAGAGATCGGGATCCTATACAGAATGATTACGGATTGGGAGACCAATTGGGTGGGGACACGTGGAGGGGTTGGGCGACCGGTTATACCCGGTTGGGGTGACTGGGGAATCTTGTAATGACTGGAATTTTGTTACAGCATAACTGAAAATCACTGCCGGCAATTGTTTTTCATTTTATTTTTTTGTTGTTGGTTGGTTAAGTCTTTTTTTCCCCTTGCAATGCAAGCTGCATTTTTTCTAGCTAGATTTTAAAACTAACTTTTGGTTTCTCATCAATTGAATATTGAATTTCAGTTCTTATATTATAGGATTTAGACAATTCAGTGAGTTTAATTTAGAATGCAATGTGGGAAATGATGATAATTAGATCATAAAATCAACTTGACTATATTTAAATTTATCTTAATCATGTTTTTAATTTAATTAGATGGTTTTCAAAGGAGGATTTCCGATTTCACTTTCTTGTTTCAGTACTCATAAGATTTTGCATTTGAATGAATAATATATCCACGTTGTTTCGAAACAATCATCAACAGAAATTTATTTATATAGTAGAATAAAAAAGTAACTATGGAACACACACGAGTCATTCATCTAAAGTTCTGAAAAGCGTGACGCACGATTAAACGTGGAAATGAAGTATCAACCATTACGAGTTTAGGCGATTACAAGTAAAGCCTAAATATTGAAATGCATATTAACTTTTTTCAATTTTTGTTTAGTTTTCTAAATCCATCTAAAACAATAAATAAGTGATCTGAGGTATTTGGAATTGAAAACTGAATTTTAATTTACAAGTTCAAATTCAATATTTTTGAAATAATTTTGAAGGAAGTTTTAATTTTAGGAGAAATAAATATATACGTTTAGTTTTTAAATTATTTGTAAGAAACAAGTTCAAGATTCTTGTAAAATAGGTTTGAGGAAATAATAAATAATAATTATAATAAATTGATGTTTACGTCTAGGCTTGTTAGTGTACCACCTAAGTTTGCTCTAACCTCGCTAATGTGTACTCAAGACCCGAAAAGATTAAAAAGAAATAATAATAATAATAATAATAATAATAATAATAATAATAATAATAATAATACGGATGCTTGTTTTGTTAGGGTGTATGGCGTTTTTTTGGCGGCAAAATTGAAAAAAGGGGTAAAATATATATGAAGATCAATTCCACTTAAATTTGATATAAAGGCGCAGTGAATATAGAGTAGCTGGAGTGGTTTGAATAGCATTTTATGCATTAAATGGAGTGAGTATTTGGTTAATTGTTCAGTCCGTTTTGATTTGCTCATCTCCTCGTGAAACATTTCATTTTTATACCCAAAAGCCGTCCCCATTTTTTTCCTTTTCTGGCCTCCATTTTAATTGTCAATATTATTATGATATGATACTCATTCAGTTTGGTGAGCTAACTAACCCAAAAAAAACATTTGGGTATTTAATTAAAATTCCTTATCTATTAAATTACGTTACTTCTTTCTTGGATCAATTAATGGAATTTATATATGTGTGAATTAAAAGAGTAACGTCACTAAATTTAATAATATCATGAAATTAAAGGCCTTGAAAGTGAATAGGAAGTAATAAAGACCGATTTTATTTATTTATTTATGTCAAAACATTTTCCATACTTGTGTCGTGTGGTCATGAAAATGGGATTTAGCCTTGAGTTTGTATATATATGCATGATACGAGGGGAAAAAATTCATTTTTGCTTTATTAAATTGGTTACTTTTTAAAAAATTTATATTATACTATCATACTAATTCATAAAAAAAATATCCAAAAAAACTCGATGACATGACGTGATTCGGATATTCTTATCTTTTATTTGAATTATCTCACATTTTTTGCAAAAATGTTCAATCAGGTTTTTTTTAATTTTTCTTTATAAATTGGTCAATTTAACCGACATGATAAAAAGTTGTCAATATAATACTCCAAAATTAATTTTTTCCCCATAATATGATATGGCTGAAAAAGTGAAAATATCTTTGCATTCTTTTTTTTTTCTTTAGTAATTATTGAAATGGTCAAATTCGTTATTGCATTAGCGTATCATTTATACTAAATAATAAAATAATATATACCATTTAATTTGCTACTTAAATTCTAAAAATTCCAATAATTTAGTTATATTAAAATAATTTTAAGAAAAGTAGGAAAAGCAAATTGCGTATTCTTTTCAACATCAGTCATTATTTAGAAGTCGGGATGCCCCACAAAGAGATAAGATAACTCGCAAATGTGAGTGATAAGAAAATGTGTGGATTGTTATTAGTATTGAGTTAGAATCTGAATATAATATTTTTTTCTGAATTACGATTATAGAGAGATTGCAATTAGCAGAAAGAACAAGGCCTTGAAAATAAAATTAGGAGCACCCAGCACAAGTACAGGTAATAAGTACGAGTATCCACCAACATTACGGGGACAGTGTTGGTAGATGAATTTCAAATTCATGCAATTAAGGAACGCAGTATTTAATTACAGACAGAAATATAATTAATTTTTTTCCAACTTTCTTAAGGTGCAATTGCTAGATAGACTGTAAATGATCATTAATTTCAGGACCACATAAAAAATAAGGTAAGAATTCAATGAGATGCCCAAAATATTTGCCTTTATTATTCTTTCCTAAATTTAATGATGTGAATACAAAGATATGGGTGAAAATGTGACCATTATCAAAGTTTTATAGATGTCGTATTAATATTGTTAGGAATGCCTTATAAATGTGGGCTTAAATTAATTTCATTTCAATGAAATTGTACTCCCTATGTACATACATACACAAATATATACGTGTGTGAGAAATTAGTCCGTTGAAATAACCAGGGCCAGGTGTTAATAATTCATGCAATAAATTGATATCAATAGAAGTTATCATATCATGAAAATTAATTGGTTTGCTTGATTTATTATACATGGATGTAATATTTCCAAAAGGTTTGAACATATTCATTTTGTTTTAATTTCCAAAGTCAATCTCAGACAAGCTAGAGTATAAAATTTGGTGTAAATTCACCTTCGGACTATAAGTATCATATTTACCACTTTACAATTATTATGTACGAAAATATATTGTGCACTGATCAGTACAAATGGATTGTTCTTTCTTTTTTTTTTAGGCACTACGTTGTGAGCTATTAAGTTATGATAAATGGTCTTGTAATTATTTATTTTTATGGTGTTATCATATCCACAAAATGGCATGAGAGTTTGAATCACTTTTTTATTCCACTCAATTTGGATGGTTCACACGAGTTTGAAATCATGTGCTATTAATTTTCTAAGATAATTTATATGTAAGTGAAAAAAAAAAAGCGAAATAGAAAATCTGATTCCACTCAAAATGGGTAACGATTAACATTCAGTTCTGTAGTTATTAATTTATTACAGACATACACATGCATTAGATTTGAAGTAACATTTTACATGCATGCATTAGTAATAAATAGTAGGTCCCCTAGTGCACAATACTTTTTTTATTTTTTATTTTAAAAAAGGGGAAGAAGAAATCAGTATTTGATATCTAGAAACATATCCTACTGTGTTCTACATATATTTCTACAAAAAGTGAAACATGCTAAAACAGCTGATAAAAGCAAAACTTCAACTCATAATTTATTGTATGCTTGTGATTTTACTCGAGTCGTTTTACATTTTATTACCAGTGAAATCTTTAAACTGATTGGTTTAAAGTTTTTTTAGGATATTTATTTTGTTGTCATATAGCACTTTTTTGTGTATTTCTTTACTCATTTGTCTACTTCAAGTAGTTATCAAATTAAAGTCGATCTACTGTTCCATTTTCCCTCGGTTGAACATAAATAACTTATCAGAACTTGAATTTTATTGTCTGAAATGCGGTAAAGTTGTCAAATCAAAGATAAAAGTAACAACTTTATAAATGCTGCATAAAGATTGGGGAAAAGTCAGGGACGGAGCCAAGAATTGAACACGGGGAGATCAAAATTTTAAAATTTAATACATTTACACAAAAAAAAAATCATATATTTAACAATTATATATCTAAAATTATATTAATATTGAAAAGTCGAGAGCCCCCATTACAACCTTTGGTTCTCCTTTCACAAAAAGGTTTTATATTTCATTTTTCATTTTATCTTTCCAATCAGTGTCATATTGATAAAATAATATCATAATTATAAACATGACATTTATCAATGTAGTGGAATTGGAGATTCAATATCTCTTTGTAAGTTGTGCTCAACTTGATGTAAGTCGTATTCTAAAAGGATGTTTTTGTTTCCACTCCAAATCAGGTATGATTGCCAAATGTACAAAAGTTGATCATGATGTTTTTCTAACAAAAATGGTTAGTTTTAATAAGATAGCACATAGTCCATAAATAAAGGGTCGAATATTGGAACCAGTAAATGAAAACACTTAAATCTTTCAAGGCTCAAACCGCCATCTCCAACCACCACCGCCACTAGAAGAAGAAGAAGATCAAGCGTTCGGATCAAATGGATCAAGAAATCCGAACGCCCCAAGCCGCTCTCAAAAAATCAAATTTGAACGTACCTTGTGACGTTTTGAGGATAGTTTTGGAATTTTTATATTTTTTTTTAACTATGGGTGTTCGCATCCCTCCCCTAAAAATAAAATGCAACAATCATCGGTAGGATAAGAAATAAAAACACAATTAAAGATCGCATCCGATGAATCTGTTTTTGGTCGAAAATCTTAAACGGGGACCTCTTTTCAGATCGTTTAAAAAACGCATTATAGTGTCACAATATATATAGGCTTGATTTGTGCAAGAAAGTTATTTTGCTAACTTTTATAAACGTCAATAGAATATGAGCCATTTTTGAATAAAGGATCCTGCGCCCAACACCGATTTTTAACCAATTATTATAACTTTATGATCTCACTTAAATCACTAGATACATTATATAAAATATAAATATACATCACTTTATTGGTTAGATTACATATTTTATTGGTTAGATTACATAAAAGATAAATATATCATATACAAATACAGAATTGGGTTCAAATGAGAACCCCGTCGTCATTATATGTGAACCTAGGAACTAATTCTGGCCTTAAATCTAATATTGCACAGTGCAAAATCCTGGCCTTAAATCTAATATTGCACAGTGCAATTATATGTCCAGGTTCATTGTGCTTTTTACACAGTACTGTAGTGCTAAAATCAGTCCAGTTTTTTTAATTTAATTATATATATTTTTTTTTTTTACGTTTTAAAACATGCAATATGTATCTTAAATTGTAGATCTTGAGAATGTGATTAATTTGATATATATTTCATTCAAAACGAATAAAATTTGAAAAAGTTATAGTTTGTTGAAAATTTGAGTTTCATTTCAAATTTGCAGTTTATATATGAAATTTGCGATGTTTTTTTTATATAATCGTAGTGTTTTTTTTCTTAATCTATTGTACTTTATAAAGAACAATGTAGTGCTTTTGTAAACGTTGATATGTGTCCAAAATATATTTTTTAATTAATTAATGCATTTTTTTACATTATTACCATGATGACATGTCATGATCTCAACCATCAAAATTATCCAATCTAATAGTCAAGATGAGTCACTAGATTCACACATAATGACGGGTTCTCATTTGAACCTAACCCTACAAATACATCAATATATAAATATAAATACATATCAAAGTGCACCACCGGGTGCATAAATCTCAAAAACCCTTTTTCTCCCAAAAACACTGAAAAGAAAGCTCTCCTAAAAATTATCCTACCAATTCTAGTTACTCGGTGTCAGCTTATCTAATCCTTATAGACAAAGAGTCGCATTTAACAACTTCAACCACGAAATAACGTTTCACTATAATTTATTCTAAGCAAGTTAACAAAAATAGAGAGCATGGTTGAAATGAGATCCGAAAAATTTGTATACCATTTTATTTTAGTTAAATTGTTTGATATGAGAGAGGAGTAGAGATTAAATTTGATAAAAAAAAAAAAAAAAAAGAGTAAATAAATATGAAATAAAAATATATTTAATATAAAAATTATAAAATAATGAATGAATATAAGTCGCAGTTAGAGTTACATGTGCGTGGGAGAATGATGAAATTTAGAAAAATGTAAAAATAATTATTAGTTAATTTTTTTTCAAAGGTTAAGGTGACAGGTGAGAGGGAAGTGAAATTGAGTGAATAGTTTAAATTTTGGAAAAATTTAATCCAAAAAAAATCTCAAAAAAAATTATTAAATTAAAAATCCTCAAATGAGAACATATCCTATTGTACCCTAACTAATTGACTTTGGATCTTTAACTAGCTGAAACTTAAATAGTATGCAGTCATAACCGCTGCAAACAATGGATGTAATCATTTAAAAATAATAATTTTCCGACAAAAAAATAATTTTAAAAATGAAAATTACACCAAACATAGAAAAAAATAAAAAAAAAAGATGGAGAACAAGAGATCCAAGAATTAAAAAGCTAAAACTAAATCGCATGAGGAAAAAATAGAACATATATCAGGGACAAAAATAAGTGACACCCATGTTTTCAGAAGCAAACAAATGAATAATGGGATCGATGTGGTGTAAACATTGGATTCCCTTGGAGAAAAAGAAATCCATGGCCCACATTAAGTATACACAAGTTGTCTCTAAGTGTCACCGCTTTTCACCCCCTAAAAATCAGGGCTATGTCCCTGTCAAGAACCAGTTTTTTTTCCCCTTCCAAAAAAAAGGCTCACGCTAAAATTTCAATGGCAATTGCAGGCCTTGGCAGTCTGTTACCTGTCTGTAATAAGTTAATTATAAACACATAGAGATGCAATTACTTGTGCTAGAGGCTCAACTGCGGCAATTCAGGTTTTTTTATTATTAAATTATTATTATTAATTGAGGGGGGGCCATCTAAAATTTATTACAATTTCCACTCGTGCACATTTCTTTCTTTTTTTTTTTTTCCTTTTTTAACTTTTTACTGTGTCTCACTGTAAAAAAAAAAGAGCCTGGTAATTGAACTTCTCGAACCTGATTCAAAGATTAACTCAACAAAATTTGGCAGTGACATGAAATTTCTACAGGTCAATATAATCCAATGTTACAATATTTTTACAACTGAAAGATGTGCTCAGATGTAAAAATAATTTTGACACTCACTTGGAAATATATCTTAGAGTGCCTTCTTCACTTGGAAGAAATTGGGACGTGCCTCGTTGGCAGCATTCACATCGTCCGGAGACGCCACAGCAACCACAACACCTTTGCCCTTAACTGCCTCGATCACATCGGCAAATTCCTTGAAGTCGTTCAACCTACAAAAAAAAAAGAAGAGTAAATAGGATAACAAAAGAAATTTATTAGAGTTATTTAGTAAAATATTTATAAGTTACCTTGTTGACAATATCTCTTCTCGTCTAATTTGCCTCTCTTCCTCGGTGACTCCTAACAAGTGTCGCATTAAACTGAAACCAAGAGTGAATTATGAATAAAATTACACTCTACTGTTATATCTGAATGTGGCACAAGTAAAAACTTCAAGATAACAAATTAGGACGATGCATATTATAATATTTGACAAATTAACGTCAAATGTTTCAGAAGCGAGAGAAATGTAATACAGTAGATAATATCAAATAATACTGCAAGGCCACTTAATTTGAAGGTCTGTGCATATTATGATATTTAAAAAAAAAAATAATAATAATAATAATAATAACTTTCAAAATTATTAAAGCATTTGAAAAAAACACCACATTTATAAAAAATATTACGGTTAGCTCCTCCTTAATTTCAACATTGAATCAAACCTCGGGTATTTTTTGTGATTTTAAATGTTAGCTGTTTTTTATTAATTAGGTCAAACCTCAAGGGTACTAGACTACTAGCGTAATTATCCCTATTATTAATGGTTCTGAAAAAGTACATCCAATTCAACAAATCTGGCAAGTGTGTGTGTGAAAAAAAAAAATCATTATTTGGTCCAGAAAAAAAGAAAAATTTAAACTAAGTCCTCTCTTGAATGTAATTAAAAATTTAATAGAGAAAAAAGACAGCAACTGGCTTTACCCGCTATATCCTTTGGAATCAGGTAGCTGATAGGAATCAATGTCTCCAATAGTTCCGATAATTGCCTTAGTGAGGGCATCATCGTCCAGTTCGAGCTCCCTCAAAAAGTTGCTCGTTCCATCATAAACATCAAGTGTCTTCAACAAATTGGGATCTCTGTAAGACAAGTACGAGAACACACCTGAACGAAAAAAGACCACGATTAGGACATTTACGAAGTTTAGCGTGAACAATGTATAAGTAAAGTGGGACTGTTAATTGTACCTGAGTGAGAGTCGAAATCACAGAACCCTCCATAAGCTCCACCACTGACACGCACGCGGTCCCACAGCCAAGAATTGCTCAAGTATTTAGTGATGACATATGAGCTACCATTAAGTTTGTAGCCAGTGTCAAAAATGTTAGCTGCTTTTCCTACGTAGTTTACCTGTGTAAAGATAGACAAAAGCTCGGGTCAGACGGTCTAACATAATGTGTTTCCGTAAGACAGAGCCCCTTTTTTTTTTTCCTTTTTTGTAGTTTTTCGATACTTTCAACTTTTTCTAGTGTTTTTTATTTTTTTTTTCCAATTTTTTTAGAGTTTTTAGTTTTTCAATTTTCTCCCCGTTTTTTAGGGTGTTTAAGTTACTACCTCCGTCCCAAAAAAGATAGGCTTATGACTATTCCAGAGTTTAAGAAATTGTTAGTTAATATAGCTAAAGTATTGTCTTTTCCATAAATGCCCCTATGGTTAATTAATTGTTTATTCATCGTATTCTTGGTTTTCGTAAAAGTAAGTCTAGGAAAAAGAAGCGTGATTTTAATTTATTTAAATAGGGGCATGCATGGAAATGAAAATGTAACACACAAAAAAATATAGTAACAAGCCTATGTTTTTGGAACACCCAAAAATAGTAACAGCCTGACAAAATGTATTTCCATGAGACGGCCCCCAAATTTCTCCTTTTTTTAGTTTTCGATTCTTTTAACTTTCTCTAATGTTCTTTAATTTTATTTTGTTTCGTGTTTTATTAGTATTTTAGGTTTTTTCATTTTTCTTTTTTTTTAAAGAGTTTTTCATCTTTTCTCTTCGTTTTTTAAGGGTTTTTCAAGTTATTTTACTTTTTAGGGTTTCATAGTTATTTTTAAAAAATATTTCAGGAACTAGTTTTAGGGACTTGGTCTAACGTCAGACGAGGAGTGTCCCAAAGATCTTACTTGATTCTATTAATTTCTACTAAGTGCTAACCTGAGTAGGTATCACAATAGCTTCATTTGTTGGAGGGAGTCGAGCATTCCAAGAGGTCGATCCAACTGGAGAAGTGTTCGGAAGCATGTCAAGAAATTTGCTGACATGTTTCTCTGCATTCTCGAGATTTTTCCCATCAGCCGTCAGATTTACAATGCAATCGTTTTTCGAAATCAATGTTGTGCGAATCTCCTCGAGGGATGAAGATATTCCAGCCCAGTCATCGTCAACTCTCTTTTCAAGATCTTGTAAAAATTCAAGGTAACTGCAAAAACAACAAATAAACAAAAATTAAAAACATTTGAAAAATATATATCTAAAATTAACAGATAGTGTATCTCATCATATTTTATGACAACAAATTCTCCAAATTAACATGTAAAAATATTCTCCCAAAAAAAAGGAAAAGGTAAGAATTAAACTCCAAAAAATAAACCTGACACCAGTCATTTGTTCAGAGATCCAACCAGCAACGTTGAGCTTTGCATCCATCCTTGCATTCGCAATGCCATGCCCACTGCCTCTTAATCGATTCTGAAAATTTTAAAATTAGCATCACTTAATTAAAAAAAAAATAAAAGAAAAAAATATATTTTAGTCTCAGACTCAGTTCTGCTATGTTAAAATACCTCCATTCTGGCTTTGCTCTGAAGAACAAACTGCTTAAAACGCTTTTGGTCTGTCAATTGAACATCTTGAAGAACACGGTTGACCTACAATTGATAAATTTTACTAGTGCATTAATAAATCCCTCAATTAAAAGGTATTGACAATTATAGAACCTACGTGCAGTTTGCATATTAATTAATATGATTGCACATTCAAATATTATCAGGGATTAAATAAAAAAAAGGGAATTACAAAACTACCCGAGGTTTGAAGTATTTACAAAAAAAACACTTTGGAAATTACACACACACACACACACATTGATTCTGTTCACATCTTGGCCCAACCATTTGGTTGATCAGATGGAATTTACTGACGTCAACAAATAATATACAATTATACCCCAAGGCTTTTTAAAATACTAAAAACAGACCCGGCTATTTGTAATAATAAGAAAAACTGAATCGCAAGGCTGAAAATTAGGATTATCTGTAATACTTAGAGACGTTGAGGAGTGAAATTGTAACAATATTCGATGACATCAGCAATTTCCTTATTTCCACCATCGGGATGTGTGAAATGTGAGGTGAGTTGTAACCTTAAGGGTGGTTTCTGTAATTTCAACGTTAGCTTCTATTTTTTTCGTAATTTAGCCAAATCTTAAGGGTAGCTTTTGTAATTATGCCAAAAATTCGACAAATGATAATGTTTAAGAAGCTTAATTTAACAATAATTACCAAATTAAATAAATCTTCAGCACGTTCAGACATAGCTTTGCCCCGAACAAATATACGGCTAATTGGGTCCACCTGTCCTCGAACTGATGATGTGAAAGGATATACCGATATCCCACCGGTTTTTCTTCCGATCAACTGGCTCAGTTGTACAAAATCCATGTCTTTAGTACCCATCTCCAGCAGTGACTGGCTGTTGACATAAAATATCATATCAGTTTAAATTGCCAGAAAACTATTAGCAACATGAAATCCACTAAATTCAATATTTGAGGTCTCACCAGAATAGTGGTACCAAAGGAAGAAGCTCCTGCTTCAAAGAGCTCATATTGAATACAACCTCAGCATATAGAACATCGTTTGTGAAAAGGTCGTGCTTCAAAACCTTTGTCCCATTTATATCACCAATCTGCAATTGCACGCAATAAAAATTAAATTCGGCAGAAAAAGATAAGAATTTTACGTATTGTGGGGTAATAACAAAAGGCACTCTTGAGGTTTGACCTTTTTTTTCTTAAATCCAGCTAACTTTCAAAAATACAAAATTACCTTGAAGTTTGATTCAGTGTTAAAATTAAAATATTTTTATAAATGTGTAAGGGGTTTTACGAAATGTATTTTGCTTTTGAAGGTAAGACAAAAAAACCTCAGGGGTGTTTTTTGTAATTTTGAAAGTTGGTTGAGTTTTTTTGTTTGTTTTGTAATTAGTTCAAACCCTAGCATTGTAATTATCTTATCACCTCAGTGGGAATGTGAATAGGCTTTTTAGGAATGTCTTTCAAAGAAAGGCTCGGCACGCATTTCAGAGCTTCTGGTGGATCAGGAGTCTCTTGTTTCAGCTTAAGCTCATGCGTCGCACGTGCCAGCTCAGCAAGATCCTCTTGAGTCAGGCTAGCTTTAAACTTTTCCAAATTCTCTTTCTCAGCTGCTTCGTCACGGGAAGCCTTCTCCGGATCGGGCTGTTAATAAATAACATTAAATGGGCACAGTCACGCAATATTTCACCTGACAAACAATCAAAAAGTCGAAGTAAAACAAGATTGATTACCTGCATTTCTATAGTCACACGGTGCGGATTATTCAAAATGTATTTTTCTATTAAAGGAGCAAACACTGCTTTCGACCCTTCCTTAGCTATTCTAGCTTTCAACGCCTTCAGAGGCTCTTGATACTTTAAAGGCTCGAACGGATCCATATCATAAATCCACTTCCCCTATAAGATAAAAAAATTCTTATTAGAATATTTCAGTCTCGAAAAATAACAAGTAGAGGAGATGAAAATATGATAACTAGAGCTCTCAAAGTGTAGTGTGGGGTCAGGACAAATGAAGAATTGGGTCGGGCCGGCATTTTCAGGCCCAGGTCCGGACCATTCTATGGAAAATAATGTAAACCACAGAGGTTACCAGGCCGGGCCCAAAATTGATAAAATAGTGTAAACCAAATGGACAGAACTTTTGGCCCGGCCCATCAACCTGGCTGCCCGGAAAACCTTCCACATTTTTTCATAGCATGGAGCAATAACCGACAGCCCGACTCATTCCTTAGGCCCAGCAGGAAACTTTCAACGGCTCTAAATTCATTACTCATAACTACATAAAACTGCTTACAACGGAGCGAAGCATTAGTGCTAGTCCACGAGGGAACGATCCGGTGTTGTTCTCCCTGAGAGAAAACTCGATCGTGTTCATCGACGCCTCCACGGCTTCGGAATCGAAGCCTTCCTCTGCCAGCTGTCGAAGCGTAGCCATGATCAGTTCCTCTACTTTTCCAATCTCATCTTCCGATACGCCTTTTAACCCGACGCTGAACTGAGGCTGAAGGAGTTCGTCTTCGACCCCACCACCGACAAGAGATTCTCCGAGACTGCTCTCGAGAAGGATCTTTCTCAAAGGGGAAGCTGGGGTCCCCATCAGTAGATGATCGAGAAATCCTAAGGCCAGCTCGGTTTCCAAGTCGAGAGGCGTCTCGGAGAGGAGCCAGTTGAGGCACACCATGTGCTTCTTTTTCAGGTCACCACCTTCGGCGGCGGGGTATTTCTCAACGATTCGGACTGGTTTCGAGAAGAGTTTCTGATAATCGACTTTTGATTCCTCAGGAGCTGAGTTTGCTTCGAAATTGTCTAGGTATTCTGCATTGGGAAGAGTGGAAATTTTTGAAGGCAAAATAAGTTTTTGTTTTGTTTTTTTAATTCAATTGTACAAAATAAAAAATAAAAAAACACAATTACAGAGATTGTTAAAAATCACGTACCACTTAAAATACGTAGCCTTTCATTTGGATCATCATCTCCGTAAAACCATATCCTGGAATTGCTCGGATGGTAATATTTGCGGTGGAACTCCTGTAAATATACATAAAAATTAAAAAACGCTGAGGATATATATAGAGCAAGATATGAGGTACACATATTTGTAATACATGCATACTATATATGATAGAGATTGATTTGTCATATTAAATTTAATTATGCTTATTTAAATAAATGGTGGGGCTTTGGGCCCATAGGATTAGGGTTAGGGTTATTTATCTATTTAAGTAATAGGGTCTCTTTTCTTTTTCAATTAATATTATATTATTTTATTTATTCTTTCCGCAATCCCCTTGACTCTATCAATATAATTGGAAGAATGAAAGTGAAATCGACTCTCGTCCAGAAGCACACACTACATTCTGTGAAAGTTATGCCTTAAGATTATTAGGAAATTACAAAATGACTAAAGTATCATGTAAAATGTCCTTTAATCTATACATGATTAAACCTTCAGGGTTTTTGAGTGTGTTTTTAATTTGCAACAAAACGCTAGCAAAACGTCCCATAAACAACACCAATATCTTATCAAAGCCAGCATGACTTTTCATGAATATCGAGTAATAATGTTTTCAAGATGATGGAATTAACTAAGGTTTGTCGACGTAATAGAAGAAAAGACATATCTAATGCCTTTTGTGTATTTAATTAAAACTCGAAAATATAGAATTCTTCAGCAACATTAAACATAAAGCTATACTTCTAGTATATCACTTTTGTTCACATAAGTGTGTTCTTTTATAAATGAAACACAAGAAACTCTAGAATTCACTATATATATTTCAATATGTGCACCAACATATCCATGTGAGCGTGCAATCTTATGCGACATATATCATAATCACGTTACAGGAAACAGCATAATAATAAGATCTAAAAAGTTACAATGCATAAACTGAATAATAATAATTATTATTATTATTATTATTATTATTATTATTATTATTATTATTATTACAGTCAATGGGGAACCAACCTTGAATTCCTCAAAAGTCAGTTTGGGAATTACTTGCGGATCACCACCACTATCAACGCCATAAGTGTTGTCAGGACTAAGAGCCTACACAAAAGTGTTATAACAATTAACACATCGGCCATTCTCCTCTTACTGTGCAAGGAAACCTCAAACAGCTACTTGTACCAGTAAGAAGCATATCAAGCACTCTTATTTTTTATTTTTTATTTTTTTAGTTATGGAGCCCACAAAATCTAAAAACCTCGATATAGTTAGTGAAGCTTACCTGTTGAGCAGCTCGGCCAAGTATGCTGTCAGGCTGAGAATACACACCTTTCATCTCATTGAAAACAACACCTGGATTAAACAACACAAACAAATAATATTGGTGATGTAATGACCTAATGAATCTCCAAGTCCTTGTCTAAATGCCAGAGGCAAATACCAACCTTTATAAGTTATGTCCTCTGAGGGGTCGTTCAATTCATAATGCCAACCTTCCTGTTGAAACGTTTTAACATCTTCCACACATTTAGGGAAAAATACAGCATCTAAGTACACATCAACCAAGTTATAGAAATCCTGTGTAACAAGAAAGTAACCATTTGTATGTTAGTTTAAATAAGATCTTAAGGAAACGGTTTTTTGTGCTTTTTACTTGGATTGAAGGGCCAGACCTTTGTATTTGTCGAAGCGACAGGATAGCAAGTCCTGTCAGGATACGTGAAAGCATTCAGAAATGTATGCAAGCTCCCTTTCAACAACTCAACAAATGGTTCTTTCAAAGGATACTTTCTCGAACCACATAACACGCTGTGTTCCAGAATGTGAGGAATTCCAGTTGAATCTTTCCTGCATCAACAAATAATAAATCAGTAAAGAAATAAAGACATTGTTTGATAAGGACAAGTAATTTAATACACTCATTGCTAGAGTCATTGTGGTTCCGTTCAAACAATCAAATATCAATAAATAAATAAATAAAATTGTTTCTTTTTGTAGAATATAGTTTTTCTCGAGAGAAGCAAACAATCCTTCGAAAATGTTCTCATTTTTGTCAATAATCAAATCTAGAGGATGGACAGGCATGAACACCTATGTAAATGACCACATGAATACTATGACACAAACTAAGCTAGCAACATATCACAAATTTGGACCTCTTTCCAATTTGGGCTATTTTTCCACACTTTGGACTCGGAGGTTGGCTTTTCCCAAGTCCAAGTTCCTAGCCCAAGTCATTAGCCAAGTGTACATAGTTCTTGAATTTATATGACTTGTATAGATTGTTCTAGCGATGTTTTTAGAAAAAAGTGGAATAGAAACTTAATGAGAAGATATTCATCCCATTTGAAGAGGTGGTGAAGAGATGTCTCAAAATGTAATTAGAAGTCACAAGCTAAAAAAATTGTACATCTGTGTTCAGAAGTCACAAGCTTTAATTGTATATATGTTTCAGAAGTCACAAGCTTTAAGTTACAACAAAGTTTAATCAAGAATTTCATCAAGAAGTGATTTTAGTTGATACAATCAAGACTTGATTTCGAGTGAGTATTCAAAAATTAGTACAGCTTAATCAAGAATTTCATAAAAAATATTCCTCTAAAAATAATTTAATAATAAATGTTACCATTTCTCTTACCTAATTTATAATACAATTCTCTTAATTTCACATATAACAAATTTATAATACCTCTAAATTTCACAGTTTTCTTTTTATTTAAACTTGGAATAATTCCAAAAAATATAGGATTTGTCCATTAAAAATAATAATCAATATTGAGTCTCTTACGGAGGAGTCCGGAAAACAATGCCGAACACTTTGTTCTCGTCATCGTTAGACACCGACATGATCTCAGCGCCAGTCTTCTTGTGCTTGTACAAGACCGCTCTAGATTTACACTCCGCAATAAATTCCTCCGATACCTTCTCGAACCCAAGCTTCTCAGCCACCTCATCATCCGCTCCCAAAACCTCTGAAAAAAAATTAACAAACCAATTAAAACAACATCATCAAACTCAGCTCAAAATACAATTAAGAAGTTCATTACCAGGCGAAGTCTGGACGGACGAGGTGGAGGCCGCGCGCACCGAGAGAGGGCAGAAGTGTCTTTTCATCTGAAGCGAATGACGGGAGGCGGGTGAAACGAGTCCAAGGTGTCGCCGGAGGAGAGAGCGGTGGTGGCCATTGGGGGCCAAACGGTGGCGTTTAGGGATGCGAGCTAGGCCGTGGGCGGAGCGGGAGAATAATCTGGTGGAGGCGAGTGCAGAAGATGAAGAGGAGGAAGAAAGGGAGCGTATTAGTACCGCTTTCTCCATTTGCGCTCCGGAGAGTGGGGAAATGGCGGAGGGTCGAAGGAGATGAGACTTGAGAGACCGGCGAAGGAGATACATATGTGAAGTGATATATAGCTCTAATTTCAATAATATCTCTAGTCCTTGTCGTTTCTTTGATTGGGGTTCCGGTTATTGGGAAATTAGGGGAAATAAATATATATCAAGTATTTTGTGGTGCTTTCTTGGGGAATAAGATGTGCTCTGGTTTATAATTTCTTACTTCAAATCTTTCAAAAACTATGATTATAATTATTTCATTTATGATTTGATAAAAACTTGTGGTCAATTGTTGTTGGCACATTTTGCAAGCTTCACGTCCTCTATTTTCTTAGTTTTGTTTTTAGTCATAAACCCTAAATTCCTAAGGAATTATATTTAGATGGAAATTTTTTCCCATTTTTATAAACAGTTATTAGGTAATGGAGGTTTAATTAAATAATTAAAATATTTTTAATTCAGAATTGAAAAAATAATATATATTATAAGATTTTTTGGGTCGTCACATTCTAAAAGGTAGAAATAAAAACCGTTTTAGAAAAAAACATCGGGACTTCATTTTCAAGGGCGTCCCGGATCTAAAGTGACAATAATTATTTTTTGTGCTTGAAATGAAAAAAAAAAAAAAAAAACGGGACGGGACGGGACGCCTTTCGGAGTGGCGTCGAGGGGGTATTTTGCAAAAAAAAAAAGTTCGGAACCCTAAATACACACGCCCACGCAAATACACACACAAACACACACTTACTTCATTCCCTTCCCAGCGGCGTGAACAAAGGAGTAAGGAGCTGCAGCAAAGAAGATTAATAAAAAAAAAAGGTAATTTCTTATTCTATTGTTAATTTATTTTTAGTTGTTAATTCTATTGTTAATTTATTATATTGTTACCTTCAATTAATTAATTGCACTTAGATTTAATTTCTTTGTATGTATTAAATTATATTCTTTGAATTTTAGTTGTGAATATTTATGAAATTTATTTTGTTTGTTTGTGAATTTTTTTGTTAATTGTTTATGGAAAATTGATTTTATTTGCTTGTAGAAACTATTAATTATGGGAATATTTGAATTTATTTATTTTGTGAGAAATTATTAATTATGTGAAAAATTAAATTTATTTGTTTGTGATGGAATTATTAGTTATGTGAATATTTGATTTATTTGCTTGTGATGAAACTATTAATTATGCGAATATTTGAATTTATTTATTTTGTGAGGAATTATTAATTATGTGAAAATTTGAATTTATTTATTTGCGATAAAATTATTAATTATGGGAATATGTGAATTTATTTATTTTGTGAGAAATTATTAATTATGTGAAATTTTGAATTTATTTACTTGAGATGAAATTATTAATTATGTGAATATTTGATTTTATTTACTTGTGACCAAATTATTAATTATGATAATATGTAAATTTATTTATTTTGTGATGAAATTACTAATTATGTGAATATTTGATTTTATTTACTTGTGATGAAATTATTAATTATGCGAATATTTGAATTTATTTATTTTGTGATAAATTATTAATTATGTGAAAATTTGAGTTTATAAAAAATTATTACATATGTGAATATATGAATCTATTTATATTTTTAGAAGTAAGTGCACATATGACGAATATGTCTTATGGGAATGAATATGACATGTATGCATCAATTTTACGAGACGAGGGTGGATATGCAAATGTAGATTCCACCGAGCATCATCCCCCTCCCCCACCGGCGATACCGGACTACCCTGCCGATTGCTTCGGACCAAATGAAGGAAGCGATTCTGAAAATAGTTTAGATGAACTAGATGATGATGATCATGAAACTGACGATAAATTCTTCCAGTTGGGGGGTAGCATACCAAATGAAGATCCTTTTGAACCTACCGTGGATGAACGTGCCCCTACAACCCATAAACGAGCGGATATAGGATCGGCACTATACAAGAACATACCATTTTTCGATCACGTATACGAAGACGTTCCTATTGATTCTATTGGTGTCCCTCAACCGGACTACTACTACTATAAAGACGAAGGAGTGTTGAGAACAAGTATGATATTTAAAGATAAAAGACATTTGATGTGGGCTGTCAAAGATTACTCTATGCGCGTCGCCAAGTGTGCGTATGGAGTGGTAATGAGCAATCCAATGGTTTGGAAAGTTGTTTACTTGTCGAATTCACTTGGGGATAATCATGTAGATATTCCAAATCCAGTAATCAACGAATCACCCGAATGCGGATGGTGGCTCCGCGCTAGTTTTCATAAACGGAAGGGTGCTTGGGTAATCACATGATTGGGTTCTGCGCACAGATGTCTTGCATCTTTTACACGTACTTATCACCCCAATTTGTGTAAAAATATGATTACTATGCTCATTACCACTCACGTCGAGCAGGATCCGTTATATGGCGCTTTGCGTGTCCAGAAGGCTGTCAAACAAGAATATGATTATGAAGTGCCATATCACAAGGCATGGCAAGGTTTGCGGCGGGCTCGTGAAAATGTGTACGGGACGTGGGAGCAGTCGGTCCAATATTTACCAAAATATATGGAGGCCTTGCAGACGTACAACCCAGGGATAGTGGTCGAGTGGTTACACAAATCTTCTAGAATACCCAGTGTGCATATGTTAAGATTTGTATTTGGGGCATTTCGGCCATGTATCGAGGTTTTTAGACATTGTCGCAAGGTGATCAGTGTTGATGGAACCTTTTTGGTTGGAAAGTACAAGCACACGTTGTTGATGGCAGTTGCAGTTGACGCGAACCAACAAGTCTTGCCACTATCTTACGCAGTTGTTGATTCAGAGAGTTACAGCTCGTGGCATTGGTTCCTTCACATGGTTGCAAAATATATTGTTCGCGACATAGAATGGGTTTTTCTTATATCTGACCGACATGCCGGACTACTTAGTGCACTAGAACAAGTTCCGGCATTCGCTTCGAACTTTTTTGTTTGCGACATGTCTCTTCTAACTTCAATACGCATGCCAAGTTTGTGAAATTGAAGGATATGTGTTTCAGAGTTGGAGCAGAACCCAGGGTTACAGTCTTCTATAGAATAATGGAGAAGATTTAGGCCACTAATCCGGATGCTTTTGAGTACCTTGATGGCATTGAAAAGAGCAAGTGGACACTGCCCCACGACGGCGGCAAACGGTGTGGTATCCGGACGACCAACATGTCCGAGTCCATCAATGGAATGATGAAACGTGCTAGACGGCTCCCAATAACTAATATCGTCTGAATCACATTTCTTCGAAGTGTTCAAAGTTTTTATGATCGCTTGAAAAAAGCGACAAGAGTCCATGACATGCAACAATTTGGCCTGATAAGATATATAACCTATTCAGAGAAAAACAACATTTAGGGTCATCTTACCACGTTACATGCTTTAATTGGGCGACTCCGCCATGTCTCTTCACATGCTAGAGACGACAATCTTGACTCTTATCGTCGTATGCACGATGTAGTTGATTCGGTCGCTGATGAGATGACGCAACGACTTCGTATTCGTGGGGAGTTACATGAGGATATGCCTGATGAGCGCACGACATATGCATCCGGCAGCGGAAGACGGAGCATATCTGGCCCGTACAGGAGGAGTGTATCTCGTCATGTTCCAGATGAGCGCAGGGCATCCGTGTCCAGCAACGGAAGAAGGAGCATCTCTGGTCAGTCAACATCCTCTCGTAGCAGAGCACCCGCTTTCGCACCCGGGCCACCACCAGTCATCTATCATGGTGATTGTGTGATTCGTTAATAATTATTTTATATGTCACTTTCTTACGATTAATATTAAAACAATAATTTTTTCTCCGTGTTGAATATATATCATGTTGGTCAATCATCGTATAACGAGGGAGGTGATTATATTCCTTCATTTGGAACATCTGAGTTTAATACTCTTACATATGCTGGACAGTCATTCACCGATCTTCTGCATACTGAAACCATGCATTTTAACCCCAACTTCACAGCTCCACATGACATGGGCTTTTCGCGGCTAGACTTCCAGATGACACCTATTCCGATATCGATTCCCACTGAAACTGCAGATCGTGCACATCAGAGTTGGGGTATATATGTGCGTGGCGACGAAAGTGACGAGGAAGAGCCAATTCAGGAACCAGCAGCTCCCCCACGAGGACATGATCACGATCTACGTAAAAAATACAAGAAAAAGAAATGTGGCACCGGATCACGCTATTTTTCATGATGTGTAAATTATTTTAATTATGTTGAAGTTTCTTAGTGCGTGGTTCACTTTCTATTTTCTATCGCTCGGTAGTTATCAAAAACAATACACAGTGAAAACAAAAATGCAATCCACAATAACAAAGCATTGTCGGTACAACAACATAAAAATAATACACAATGAAAATATAAATGGAATTCCCTAAGCAATAGAGTATTGTCGGTACAACAATATAAAAATATTACACAATAAAAACACGAATGCAATCCACAACAATAGAGCATTGTCGGTACAACAATATAAAAATATTACACAATGAAAACACAAACGCAATCTACACAGGTAGAGCAGTGTCGGTAAACCAACGTGCAATGGTCAACGGTACTTCCACTAGTACAACTTCCACCGTAGTTAGTTGGATACACATCTTCAAAGAGTACTTGCATTTTTGTGAGCAAGGGTTTCTCATCAAAAGCGTTGGCATAGTTTTGATTGGACAATCCTGCATTCATCACAACAAGTTAGAATAATAATGAAAGATTCAAATTACTTGTAATAATTGAAAAGGGAGTGTAGAACTTACAGGCATAAATTTCTTTCGTACGTTATGATCACCGAAGACCATCGTCACATTCCCGTTCCAAACAGTACCAGGGGTTTGAATCTGTTCATTGAAAAACCTGGATCGCCTCTGAAGTTGTATAATCCTGGCTATGACGTCATCTTCGGAAACGGAATGTTGATTTTTGAAGCAACAGTCAAGTAAACACATGGCTTCTTTAACTCGGTTCTCTAGTAACGGTCCGTCATTTAGATTCCATCCTCAAATATCATTTTCGAGGATTCGGAATTCCAGTAGATATTCGTCTCTGGTAAGTGTCCACTTAGTGTTGAATTCACACCCGTAATCGAGTGTTTTGACCCGACGTGTAAGAGGATCACCTGTGTCGTTGAAGTGATATGCCATTAGCTTTATTTCAAATAAGATATGAAGTAATTGATATGTATTTGCTGATTAATTATCCATTATTTGTTCCACAACGTATTTATAGCAAGGATGCAACTATTCAAGTAATTTGAGAGTGTTTTGTGGCATAATTGACGACAAGACGACACAATGGCACAACAATTATAGCTGACAAAGCTACATCTCATTGATGCGTGTGCGGACAACAATTTATTTGTGTTATGTGACATAATTATATCGAATGACAAGACAACACAATGATACATCAATTATAGTTGGCAAAGTTGCATCTCATTGATGTGTGTGTGAGTAACAATTTATTTGTGTTTTGTGACATAATTGTACCGGATGACAAGACAACACAATGGCAGAGCAATTATAGCTGGCAAAGCTGCATCTCATTGATGTGTGGGTGGGCAGTAATTTATTTGTGTTCTGTGACATAATTGTACCGGATGACAAGACAACACAATGACACAACAATTGTAGCTGACAAAGCTGCATCTCCTTGATGTGTGTGTGGGCACCAATTTATTTGTGTTATGTAACATAATTGTATCGGATGACAAAACAACACAATGACATAATAATTTTAGCTGGCAAAGATGCATCTATATATATGTACACGCAGACAAACTTATCAAGAAATATAAATTATACTAAGCTAATAATGGCTAATTTTGACGAAAACCATCCAAATGTTCTAAAAATAAATAATAATTACTACGATACTGCACTCACCCCATGGACCATGGAGATGGAACAAGCCATTTTGGAATTATTCAGCGCTCAGAATGAAAGTGTTGAAAGAAGTGCAAAAAAAACGTATGTTATCTTGAGCGTCCAGCATGAAAAAATTATACTCCAGAGTCGTTTTATAATTTCACCTACTATTCCAGAATTTTACGATAAGATCGAATAAATGGAGATGAGGTACATTTGGTGGAAGGCAATACTTTTCTGAGGATGGTGTTTTTCTGAATGAAGAACGTGGATTGATCTGTATTAATACCATTATCAACAATAATGTATCTCCAGCCTATGTAAAGTCCACACATATGTATACAACTAATTATGTGATTTGTGTTGGTTTCATTTCAATTACTAACTCTTTTTTTTTGTTAATAAAGGAATACGATGATGATACATCACGAAGACATTATTTGTATGACGTGCCACCATTATAGAAGAAGATGGAAACAACTTTCAATTGATGCATTCTCAATGTATTAGGACTCAAATGTGTAATTAAATGGGATCGGAAATGGCCTTAGTTTGAGTGTGCAACTATTTACTATGTTTAATTTATAATGTTTGAATTTGTCACGTTCTCCAGTTTTTTATTTAATCAAATGTGTAATCTTTTGTTTTTTCTTATTCAATAAAATTATTTATTTAATGTTTATCCAACACTGTTGGTGACAATACTACACATGTATCAATATGTTTTTCAACTTTTCATGTGACAATACCTGACACTATTCCACACATTTTTCAACTTTCTTTGTAACAAGACTACACCATAAGCATTATGTTTTCATCTTTAGCTATGACAACGACTACACATTCAATACAACTGTCTTGTGAAATTGTAACTCATCTATAAATCTGGAATATTGGACTAAATTTTTTAAAAACAATTCACTTACACCTTTGGTTTTCTCCATCATCTAAGTATTCTCATAACAAAAGGAAAAATGAGTTCAAATCAGCCTAACAATGTACCATATTTTGATTTCGAAGAAAATTTCTTTTTCTACGATACGAATTTAATCGAGTGGAGTATCCATATGGATACTAAGCTTGTTGACGACTTCCGTGAGAGTAAGCTCAATGGTGTCTACGATCCCAAAAGAGGATTACACAACAATATCACGTGGATCTTGTTGGACAAAATCAATGGTACGTTAGGGAAAGAATTCACAATGTAGGACATAACCGCTCGAGATCAACTTATGGAAAAACGGTACAAGTATCTTCATATGATGTTGGGAAACGAACATTGCACTTAGGATTATGAGACCAACAAAGTGCAAGCGCCTTATTGGCTAGTACGATTTTGAAACGACGTAGCAGGCGATGCTGAGTTTACTGCTTCATATCTAAAGCATGGAGAACCTTTATTCGGTTTGATGGATTTGGTATTCTTAAAAATTATTTAAATTGCATTTGTCAATACCACAATCTCAATGGAAATCCGTCATTACGAATGTGACCGCATCCGTGTAATATCAAATTACTGTAATTGCTATTTTAATCTTCGTTGTTGTTGTATCTTAATTTTATTGTTTTTTTTATTTGGAAATAAAACTTATTGTCATTTATATATTTATATTATTTTATTGTAATTTTTATTTTCAAATAAAATTTCTTGTAATTTTAAGACATTATTATGATATGTTTATTTATTTTACCTAATAAATTTCTTAAATAAATTATAAAAATAAAAAACCTAAATAATAATATATATAAATAAATAAATAATATGTGTGTTAGGGTTAGAATTTGCTTAGGGCCGAACTTTTTTTTTGTTGTTGTTGCAAAATCCCCCCGGGACGTCACTCCGAAAGGTGTCCCGCACCCCCGTATTTTTTTTTTCATTTCAATTCCAAAAACTAATTGTTGTCATTTTAGGTTCGGGACGCCCTTGGGAATGGCGTCCCGATGGGCGGGACGCACCTGGAAGTGGCGTCCTGACCCAAAAATTCAAAAAATTTCCATATATATTATTTTTTCAATTCCGAATTAAAAATATATTAATTATTTAATTAAACCGGTAATGGAAATATATTAGGCTATATTTTGATAAAAAAATTTAACACGTTAGAAATTAACATATATTTAAAAAAAATCAAATATTGAACGTATGTTCAAAAAATTTATACGAAAATATATTTTATATGTTCTGTAAATTAATAATAAATTTTATTTTATGATAATGTAAATGGACATTAGTAGTTGAGATCAACATTTGTGATTAACCGAGATGAAATTATTTGCACATGTCAGATTTGTACTTTGGGTGTAGATGTAGCTAGGTAATAATTTGACGATCCAAACCTGATGGGCCAGGGCGGGTTAGATCGAACGGGCCAAAATTTATCATCTCTTGTAGACCCGATGGTCACTTCCAAAGGCATCGTTTGGCTCCGTACGTCGTCGTTTCTACAAACTAAACCCTGGACCCTGATGATCGAGCTTCTTTTTGGCGGAAGGATGTAAAATTAATAACAGCAGTCAATTTATGTGATTTCTGGACCGATGAACGAACTGCTGGCTCTTCTTCTCCCCAGGTTAATCTCTAAACATATTCAGTTTATTATTTTCATCTGAGATTCAAATTGAACTGTATTCTCTGTAGTGCTTTTATAATCTTTTTTTTTAACCAGATGTTGAAACACGCGAGTTTTTATTATTTGCGGCGTATGAAATAGATTGGAATTTTATTATAATTTTGTGTAGTTTGATCTTTCCAATATTGTTTATTCATCACTTGTCTTTGTTGTTGCTACTTGCTCCTGAATTACTGCAGAATGACAGTGTTAAGTGTATATCAGATATTATTATTGTTTAATTTGTTCTAATTTTACTGGAGAGTGGTGGACTCGTTTTTACTTTCTTCAGCTGCAGTTGAAGCAATACATGATGATTAATTACTTAATTAATTCTATAACTGTTGTGAGAAATTATTCAAAATGCTTTTTTCATTGATGTCAAGCCTCTGAAGTATAATCTTGAATGGATGATAATTGATATGGGCTAAAATGGACATTTACATTATGTAATCGAGACCACTCTAGAATTCACACTGGGTTTTGTAATTGATTTTTTATAACTTACTTTTGGAACGTATTATGGAATGTCAAAGCGCCTAACTTATACCTTAATATATAGTAGATCATTCGTTTTTAAATCTGAGGTGTAACTGGTAATACTTGTATGAATGTAAGGGAGGGTTTGAAATATTTTTTGCTCATGTGGGGAAAATAATAAGACAAAATCAAACATCAGGGTGTTTTTTGTAATTTCGAAACTTTCCTCGTACTTTTTCTGCAAGTACTCAAAATCTCATGGATGTTTTGTAATTAACCATATTATAAATAGATAAGTAAGCTAAATATAAAAAATTAGATACACAGACTAAGTACTTTGAATGGCTGTATTGTATATACGATGCTATCTATTAATGAAACAGTATGCGTTTTCTTATATTGTTTTTTATCCAATATAATAGTAATGAAGTGAAAATGAGCACGACCGACGATCATTTCAGTTGCCTCAATGACAATTCCTCTGTCCTGGAGCAAGCAAATTCCTCAAGCAAATTCCTCAGGCCAGTTTCCTAGTTTTTTGAAACAACTGCTTAAATCTCATCTATCCGGCAAATTTTATTTGGTAAGTCCAATTTATTATTATTTTTTTTAATCCTGTATAAATATCTTAAATTCCTTGTTTACGCATCAAATCATGAAGAAGTGTTCTTTGATAACAGGGTCTTCCGAAGAAATTTTGCGATGTGCATATGCCTAGCCACGATGACACGCTTGTTTTGGTCGACGAAAACGAACACGAATACAACATGAAATACTCGGTTCGGAAAAATAGACTAAGTGGTGGTTGGAGGGGTTTTTCCGTTGCGCACAGATTGGTAGAGGGAGATGCGTTGGTGTTCCATCTGATTGAGCCTTGCAAGTTTAGGGTAACTATTTCGGACTTCATGTTACATGAATACTCGTTTTATCTTCATTATTTTTAATTTTAATCTGGTTCTTTTTGCAAGGTTTTAATTTGTAATGTTTTTGTGGGAGTTGGAATTTTTTTATCCTTTAACTTTGACTACTTGGATATTTAGTACTCTAAGTGGTCACTTTTAAATTTTGGTTCAATAGACATTTAGTCGGGTTTAATTGAAATTGTGTAAATTTATTGAAAATTGCTAACTATGCAAACATGTCAAAAAAATTGTGGATTTTGGTGATTTGGCGCAAAAAATGTCACACAAGCATTGAATTCTCAAATTTTACTTGCCAAATTTCGCGCCAAAGCACACACATTAGTAGCCCATTGGTCCTAGTCAGCAGTCCTGGTAAAATAAATCACATAGTTCTGGTCAAAAACCGACTAAATATTCAAAATACAAAGGTGACTACTTAGAATATTAAATCTCCAAGTAGACAAAAAAATTCTATTTCCCCTTTTTTTGTGCATAATGATTTGCAAGTTCACTTTCTAAAACCATACCTCTGTCACAATACCTATGGTTTTGCCTGCCTATTTTTGAGATTAAACATTTATGACCTCAAATACTTCAATTTTCCCGCCAAGGGTCTTTGACAGCTTGCTGTTTGGTTTCTTCAGGTTTACATTATTCGAGCAGGCAAATTGACAGAAAACGATGTGTCAACCAGTGTTCAGACTTGCGATTTCCCAAACATAAAGCCAATCAGCGCCGGTAAGTCAGTTCAGCTGTTAATTTTGTTGACAAAAACTTGTGTCAAACCGCCTAACCAAGTACATTCCATTAGACGGAGCCCAAATTTTAGTTTTTCAGTTTTTATTTTTAGATATCTATTTTTTTTTAAGTTTAGTTTTTCTATAGGGTTGTTTTTTCAGTTTTTCAATTAGTTTAGTTTTTTATAGGGTTTTTTTATTGCTTTGGTTTTTTTTCTTCCTTATTTTAAGATTAAGTTTTAGGAGACGTGGCTAATGATTAGGCGGTTTGACAGGAGTGTGCCTCAAATTTCTTTAAAAGTATATTTTCACATTCTCAAAGAAACAAATGAAAAAATAAAAATATATATATTTACTTTGATCAGTGAAAATGGAAGACCATGTGTATGTAAATTCTCTTGACGTAAATAGCCATCACGAAACGAAACGGGCAAGATTAATATCCGATGCCAATAGGAAGCTCGACACGGGTCAACCCGATCATTTTGGTTACAATGTTCTAGAAGGTAACAGATATTCAGAATCAGTCATCTATTTTAAAGACGTGAAGGGTTTTGAGGATTTCAAGATCCAATTGGATGGCCTAATTCTCGACTCAGAGATACCTACGAATCTCAGAACAAAATATTACAACCTCTGCTGCAGTCAAAAATCGTATCTTCACGACCACCTTATAAAGGGCCTTAGCAGTAAATTGGCGGTTGCAGTGATTTCTGAAATTACGAATATAGCCGATGCTGTCAGATCATCAGATCTTGCCACGTCTATTCAGCATTTGGAGTGCTGGGAAAAAACCCTAAAAGCGTTTGAGAATTTAGGGATGGCCGTTGGGTTTTTAGTCGATAGGGTACAAAAGTTGGTCATTGTTTCACGTGAGTATCAGTCGATTGTTGAAACAAAACGAGCCCTAGCTGAGAAGCTTGATTTTGAATTCCAAATGCTTGCCCGAGCTCCATGGTGAAAAAGCTTTTGAATTGTAGTGCTTCTCGCACTTCTCCGTCTAGAAGCTGTGAATCACTTTTTCTTTTTTTGCTTTGTTTTTTATCAAGAGTTTGGAAACACTCCCTATAAGTTTGTAGCGATTTTGATGTTTTTTCTGCATTGTAGAAGTTTCTGTAAAGCTACTAATATAGCACATCTTAAGAAATTAAATATCGTTCAAAAATTATCAAAGGTTGAAAGATTGGATGACCTTGGAATAAATCATTCATCATACACGCCATTTGTGTTATGTGCGCAGTGGATTGAAAGATTGTATGACCTTTTCTTTGTATATGCTGTTATCAATGGTGTTTGGAAATTTTCAACTTATCTACGCTTAAAAAAAAAAATGATTAAATACATCTTACCCCCTGAATTAATAATTTAGCATCAAATACCTACTCCGGGCAAATCTTCCCTATATATTAATGCAAAATCCTCCTATCATATGCGTCTGCTTCCCATGCTTCGTTAGCTTTGGAGAAAAAATTGGTGCTTCAGTGTCATACGAGCCTAATATTAACCTAATTTAGTATTTTTCCTTTTATTATATGTTAACTAATTTAATACTTTCCTAATATTATATTTTGCCTAATTCAATATTTTTATTTTATTACATGTTACCTACTATAATATTTTCTTTAACATATTTTGCCCAATTCAATATCTTACTTTTTAATAAATATAAAAAATATAAACTTAAATTTTTTATCTAATCCTAATATAATAATAATAAGTTATTATGCCTAGAAAAATAAATATTAAATATATTTTAAATCTATTTATCTAATTCCAATATAATGCATTGATACACACATTATATAACTATACGAACAAATAGGTATCTTACGCAAAAAAAAAAATAATAATAATAATATTACATATAGTACAAGTTAGATGCACGACGTTTTTTTAATAAAATTATTAGTATCTCATAAAATTTAATTTTTTATATCAAATATTCACATGTAACACGCGGGTGTTGTATATTTTACATTTTTTTAAAATTAATTTTCTACGGGTTTCCCAACTAATTTTGTGACTCAAAGTAATTAAAAAAAACTTGAAAATTTTCTATTATGAAAATAGGTCTTACTGTAATTAGAACAAATAATGTTCTTGATATATCACAACTCATTTCGTGACTCATGGTAAAAAACTTGCAAAATTCTTAATTGTGAAAACTAGTCTTATTGTAATTAGAACAAATAATGTTCTGATTTGTGTAAGAATTATTTATTGTGAAAACAGAACAAATAATGTTATGATTTGTATGTACCATTTTCAATTTTATTCTTTTTGTATTTTTAATGAATATTACTCTTTTTCCAATCCCGCGTAATATGTGTGTGTCTGCTTTGCATGTTTCGTTTGACAAATAAAAAGTTCTGGTGTTTCGGTTGCTTAGGTTTCATACGAGCCTAAGATCTACTTAATTTAATATTTTGCTTTCATCATATCTCACCTATTGAATCTTTTTATTTTATTATATTCTTCCCAATTTAATATTTTTCTTTTATTATATTTTGTGTAATTCAATATTTTTCTTTGATTTTTCTAATATAAAAATACAATTAAGTCATATATAATTAGTAAAAAAGATCTGAATTAGTTATTTTAATTAAAATATAAATTGCATAAGATATAATTTTAATTAGAAAAATGAAGTTATTAAATAAGTAGTGTTTATAATAAAAGTGAATATAATTTTAAATATTCTATATAGGTAAATTAAGATTTATTTGAAATAATCTAAGTATGTAACTAAATATAAGTAATGAACTAAATCTAACATAAAACCATAAATTATATAATAATAATAATAAAAATAAATTATTATTATTATTATTAAATATTGATTAGACAATGCGACACGAGTTGAGAGTATGACATCCGTTTAGGTTTTCAAAGTATGTAAGTAATATTATTAACGAATTTAATCTAAACATTAAAATACAAAATAACGTAATAATAACTAATAAACAGAGATGGCACGGGTTTAGAATGTGACTTCTTTTAAATTTTTATAAGTATGTAAATAAAATTATTAACGAGTTGAATTTAAACATGAAAAATAAAAATTTAATAATATAATATACAAGACAAGGGTTGATAAAACATCATTTGAAATTTTCATTTTATATAAGAATTTTTAATTATCACAAATATTTTTTATATTTATCTTTTGTACATAGAAGCGATATTGGATATTGTGTCACACGTGTAAGCTGATGTCAGCAATCAGTACTAAAATAAGCACCATATATAACAAGCACATAACACCTACTATTGAAGTTCACAACAAGTGCAATACAAGTACAATACTTATAGCATAGTTTACTAAAAAAATCCTCTAACTTGAACTTCATACATACACATCACATATGTTTCCAACCCAAGAATTCTCAAAATACAAACTCCTCAAAAACGGAAAGTTACTAAAATAATCCCATCACAGATTTTTCCGGTACATCAACCATTCTCTGCATAGACATCATACATCTAACACATACACAAACTCGATCCGCTTAGTTTTGTGCCTTCGGATGTCAAACGTCAGTATATTCAGGCCTTTGGTCAGACGATACACTGCAAAACACTTTCAACAGCTTGTATATACTCGATCAAAAAGTCTTGTGCTATATCTGTAAACTTTTTACATCTATTTCCCCCAAATCGATCCTTTTGGGGGCACGACAAAACGGGAGCATCGATCAAGTTGCTCCCCAAAATATTTTTTTCTTTTTCTTCCTTTTTTTTTTTTTCAGAATCTACCTACAAACAACACCCTCAAGAGAATGTTCGTGCAAAAACGACGGCTCGGGATAGCAGAGGGCTTGTTTGGATCGAGGATGAACCGCAATTTCAGAATCTACAAACACCATTTTGTTTTTTCCGAGTCAATATCGATATTCAAGAATCTTTTTAATTCATAAATCTGAGACAAGATTTATATAAAAATAAATAAAATAATAATAAAAATAAAAATAATAAAATGAAAGAGTTCGCACCTTCTATCACTTCGGAGCTAATACCATCACCGCTATTAGTCGCAGATTGATCTTGCACGTTTTTGCCTTTGACATTCTCCGAGCGTGTAGACATATCAGGCAGAAAAGGCTCTACGTACTTTGTTTTTCTTTTACGCTTCTTTCTGTCTTTCTTCTCAACTACTTCTTTACAAATGTTAGAAGATGACAACAAATACAAGTATAAGATAACAATTTTTGATCTATAATTCCAAAGTCTAATATACATATAAAAAAAGGAAAAAGTAAATATATAATAAAAAAACTAACCAGCATCCGTCCCTTGTCGAGAACCATCCAAATCCATGAGACAAAGAGCCGCACTAACGACATCTGAACCATTTGCTCTCACAATGTGCACCTAAATGCATTTACGCATAGTAAAAATATCAAGAACGTGAAATGTGCGTTTCCAATGCATATTTAGCACTAGCGAGCTATAAAACATATATATATATATATATATTGTTAATTATAATTCCATTTTATTATTATTAATCCTTGTTAGTATTCTAATTGATTTCTCTACAGGCTGTAGAAAAACTGTCTATGTTTCAAGTTTTTTTCTTTTCACAATTAAAAAAAAAATGAAAGTAAAATACAATCACCATCAGCTTCTACTCCACGAGAATTTAAATTGAACCCCAAGAATTAATTTAAAAAAAAAAAAAGAAGAAGAAGAAAAGAATTACCTGTAATTTGCAAGGTTCGGTCAGATGGAAAATCAGTATATCGCCTTTCAATAATCTGTGGGCTATCGAAAAGCCCCTCCACCCCGCGCTCAACCCGTGCCTCTCGAGAAGATAAGACGTTTTATACTCGTTTCCCCATTCGTCCACCAATATTATAGACGCATCGTGATTGGGCAAATGAACGTTGCAGAATTTTCTTGGTAGATGCTGCACGTAATAATAAGAAACGTTAGCACAAAAGAAGCACACAAACATTTTGCCCTTATGCCTTTTCTTTTTTCTCACTCTTTTTTTTTTAAAGGACAGCGTGTTTACATACCAGCCAAAACCCATGAGAAACGTTAGACGGGAGCATACACTTCAAGAAAAACGGGAGCTCGAGTTCGGCTTCTAAGCGTGTTAGCACTCTATCGGCTCGCTCCATACAAGAGAACTTAGCTTCGACGTCGTCGTATAAGTCGGCGTGTCGAGTTCTCTTTCGCGTAACGCTGTTTTTTTGTTTTTTTTAAGTTTCACATTTAAAAACATAACTTGAAAATTAATATTCGTTTTATCAACTTTAAGGGGAAGAAAATAAAGATCGTCACTCATTCGGATAAGTTGTTTACCTTCCTGCTTTTTTGGCATTTCCTGAGCACGCCTTAAGAAAAAAAAATCAGTGAACACAAAAAAAAATCCTTCAATTATTAAAACAAACAAACGGTCTCAAAGCAATTTACAAGATCAAGAAACGATGAAATAAACAAGAACGCGATTGAAACTCGTAATTATATATCTCTGCGATAAGTTAAAAGCTACAAATATTCGTAGATCTTCAAATAAAATTTTCAAGAATATCATTTACTTTCACCAACCGGTAAGCGTTCGCATTAAACATTTTCCGAACGTTTTCAAACGAAAACCCCTGATTAACTACTAAAATCAAATCCAACTACAATAAATGCTGATGCAGCAATCGTGCCGAAAAATGAATCGATTTCTCGATTGGAATTAGGGTTTCGGCCGCCGAAGGTTAAGGTAAAACCTCAGTTTTAGTAATTCGGCGACCGATAAATCGTGCGGCGACACATAATAACCTAATATCATTAGATCCCGTAAAAGACTGATCCAAAACCATATCAAATAGCCTCAGATTTGCCTATAATCAAGAACAAGACTCAAATGGGTTCAACTTGCACAACAAACGCACAACACACATCTCACGTAATTCTGCTAATAAAATTACAGATTAAAAAAAAGGGTTGGTATGATCCAAAACATCAAGAAACACTAAATAAAATAAAATATAAAAACAATAAATCTCACTTGTTTATCCTTAGATTTGAGACTTTTGGGCTTTCTTGAAACACTCTTTTTCGTGCTTTCTAAGTGCATTATACTCTTCTTCTTAGTCGTCTTCTTTTTTTCCTGCAAGGAAAGAAAAAGCATTACAAAAAAAAGTAGAAAAATATAGTAAAGTAGTTCTTGATGCCTTCAGACAAATAACTAAAAATTAATAAATTTTAAAAAAAAAAAGAAAATCTAAAGGAAACCATAGATGGGCAATCTGTGGGGCCTCTATCTTCTGAAGGACAATAGTCATCAGAAGCTGAAGCATTTTGGGTCTCAATCTGATGTAATTTTTCGCTCTGTTTCTTGTTTCTCATGTCTGTTTGTGTCTCTTTTTCTTCACTTCTCACCTGCAAAAACTTTTTTTTACTGACTTCAACTTGGTACAAAAGATTTATTTTGATTATTTATTTTAGTATTATTGTATTATATATACACACATATATATATAGGTGTGTGTGGTGAGAGGAGAGAGAAAGAGACCGAAGCCAGCTTAGCATTTACACAGACAGCAAAACGCGGGCCATAATATATAGCAGTAATATAGAGTTTAATCCCTTTTAAATAATCATTTTGTCTAATGTAAAATTTTTGACGGGTTTCTTGTGAAATAGCACACCAAATTTCTTCAAAAGTATTCTAATTTTCGTCAAAATCAAGTCCAATAATTATACTTCTAATTTGTGTGATGTGACTAGATCATGTCCATTAATCATATTTCTTTTAAAGTATTTTAATTATCTCTTTATTTAAAATTTTGAGTCGCACGTGCGACATTCATTACGCGTGTAATATTCATTACGTGTATATAACTTATAAATTATATAAAATATTTTAATTATCTCTTTATTTGAAATTTTGAGTCGTACGTGTGACATTCGTTACGCGTGTGACATTCGTTACGCTTATATGATTTGTAAATTATTTAAAGTATTTTAATTATCTCTTTATTTGAAATCTTGAATCGCACGTGTGACATTCGTTACGCGTGTGACATTCATTACGCGTATATGACTTGCAAATTATTTAAAGTATTTTAAGTATCTCTTTGTTTGAAATTTTGAGTCGTACGTATGACGTTCGCTACGCGTGTGACATTCATTACATTACGCGTATATGATTTGTAAATTATTGAAATTGGTGCAATTTGCCTAATCAAGTAAATCTATATTAAAATTCTTCCTAATTAGATATTCTTTTTTAATTTATATAATGAAGTTGAATTATTACCATAATTTTTTGTAATTCAGTACTATGTAGATATTTAATATTGTAATTATTTTGAATTCCTACAAAATTTAATATTAAGTATAATTTCATTTATATTTGACCAATTTGTTACCGTTAAGCATGTATTCTTGCAATTCATTTTTACATGTTTTTCAATTGTTCAAATTTGCTAAAGAGCAAAGTTTGCGTGTCAATCTTTACTTGTTTATGGCCAAATTTGTGTTATAGTCTTATTTTAAAAATAGTTAGTTTGAGTTATATTTCAATTCAAAGTTGTATTTTATCCTACACTCTATTCTTATCATTGCGAATTATGCACAAGTTTAAGTAGTTAAAATCATATTTGGGGTAAGGATCAAACAAAAATTCATTTTATAAAATACAATAAAAATAACAAATAAAATATAAAAAGAAAAACTCCAAGTAGAGAATTAAAGACTATATGAAATTAGTATTAAGAAAAATCCCTAAAATATTTTGTAGATATCTAATAATATCTCTCTAGCTCTAGAAATTGAAAATATAAAACTAATCGAGCTGATCTGCATCATCTACTATTGAGATGAAATAATATAAATGTGCTACGATCCTATAACTCGTATGTATATTGTGAAAAGACATATAATTTGGGAATATGACTGAATTGTTTATACAATTTGTTAGCCTATTTCAGATTGATCTTACGCATAGAGTTCGCCATAGTATGATTGGTTAATTCGTCTTAATCTAAATTGCACAAGTTTCGCACGAGTGGTTGACGTAATTCTGCGCCTCCAATATACTCTAAATTAAATATTATGAAAAGTGAAGAGTAGTGCACGCATATACAATTGTTAGTTTTGCGCCTCAAATAGACTCTAAATTAAATATTATGAAAAGTGAAGAGTTAGAACCGTTAGTGCAAGCATATACAATTGTTAGTTTCAGATTAGTAGTGCAGGGAGTATACAATTGTCAGTTTCGGATTGGTTTTGCAGGATGTATTGTTCTGCACAAGTTTTAAATTAAATACATACACTTGAGTTAAATCAAAAAATGAATCTAGGGACTATAAAACTTTAGTTATGTTAGATAAGTTGTAATCATTTTGACTTCAACAAGAGGGATCACATGCAAGCGAGCTATTGAGCACTCGCAAAATTGAAGCATCAAGTATCGATTTATAAAATTAAGTCGATGTTACAATCGACTG
>BMAC01000089.1:370093-393118 GCA_014905375.1 Phtheirospermum japonicum
GTACAGATTGGTCTTTTTAGTCTGACGCGCACAATATTACAATTGTTTAGTTTCAGATTAGTAGTGCAGGGAAGTATACAATTGTCAGTTTTCGGATTGGTTTTGCAGGATGTATTGTTCTGCACAAGTTTTGTACAGATTGGTCTTTTTAGTCTGACGCGCACAAGTTTTCTGCGAGATTATATTTTAGCCTAGATAAATATTTTAAGTCATCTTAAACATGTTATTAATTTTGATAAACAAAAATATAATTAATAAATATTTTTATAATATATTAATCATTTATTCCTATATAGAGGTATAAATTCTTAAGACGGAACTTGAAAAATGTATAACTTATGACAATGTGGAGTTTATTCTTATTTATAACTAGTTTCAAGTTGGGACTTGAACTTTTTATTAATATAGGGAGTTTATACCTATATAGAGTATTACTATAGAGAGTTTTTACTGTACTCTAAATTAAATATCATGAAGTATAAATTAAATACATGTTGGAATACGTATAGTTTAAAATAGATAGAAGAGTTTATCTCCGTCTTTTTGTCTATATATTTATTCTACATAGAATTTGATGCCTTACATTTTATCTTTTCTCTACGACAATAATTATTCTTTCCTTCTCTTCTAGGATTAGCTTCACAACATCAAAACACTGAATACGATTAAATAATATACGGAGAAAAATCAAAGTTGAGAGATAGAACGTTTAATATACGAACAAAAGATCAGACTCGAAAGTTGGAGTGTTTTAGTCGATCACCAACAATTTGTCACAAACACAAATGTTTGTTGAATGAATCGGTTTTCTTCCATACTTTTGCGTATTTATTAAAATCCAGGAGATTGTGATTCTTAGCTTTTTTTTCCTTTTTTTTTAAGAATAGTTCTTATGTAGAACAATCATACTCAATATGAGTTTTTCACAGTCTTTACTAATTACTTGTTTTTACGATTGTAATCGTTGAACCACGTTTTTCTAGTAAGAATATTTTCGCGTTGACGCACGACTACAAGGATGTATTAATCGTAGTTAAATATTCTAAAACCTTGTGTTTACATTCTACACAAAACACACTTGGTTTGTCTTTATTGTTTTACTAGTTTAACACCCGTGTATTACACGGGATTTATAAAAAATTAAATATAAAAATTTTTGTAAAAATTATAAAGTTTTGAATTTAAAAATAAGAATTTAAAGGATGTGTATCTCAACCCGTGCCCTGTTCAATTTATTAATTATTATAATTATTGATTAATATTATATTTTAATATTCAAGTTAAGTTCATTAATAGTTATTTTTGCATACTTATAAAAACTCAAAAGATGTCATATTTCCAAATCGTCTCTAATCTATATTAATCAATTATTATTAACTCATTTTATATTTTTATGTTTAAATTAATTTTATTAGTAATTATAGTTACATACTTTGAAGAATAATAAATGTGTCATATTTTCAAGCCTTCTCGCATTGTATCATTGTTTAATATATATTAATTAATTATTATTATATAATTTATTTTCTTATATCTAGATTGAGTTCATTATTAATATTTAGTTACATACTCCAATTATTGCAAATATATCATAATTTACCTATACATAATATTTAAAATTTTAAAATTAAATTATTTCAACTTTTATTATAAATACAATCTGTTAATTATTTTCATGTATAAGTTTCTTTAATTAAAATAATTAATCTAGATTTTTTTTCTACTAATTATATATGACTTATTTATATGTTTATATATTAAGAGTATAAAAAAATTATTGAATTATGCAAAATATAATAAAAAAAACTATTAAGTTAGGCTAAATATAATAAAAAGAGAATACTAAATTAGGCAATATATAGTAAAAGGAAAATATTAAATTAGGTATATATTAGGCTCGGATGACACATAAGCAAACGAAGCACCAACATTTTTTATTATCAAACGAAACATCCGAAATAGACACATAGATTAGGAGGATTTTGCAATGATATATACTTTTTTTAACACTCGTGTATTACAGGAAACTTATCAAAGATAAAAAAAAATTTGATAATTACTAAATTTTAGATCTAAAATAAAAAATTAAAATAATTATTCCCAACCCGTACCCTATACATGTCTAATCTATTTATTAATTATTATAGATACTAAGTAATTTTGTATTTGATGTTTAAATTAAATTCATTGAATCTTACATACTTACAAAAATTCAAAAGGCGTCACATTCTATACCCTTGTCAAATATCTATTTTATTAAATCATTTTATATATTAATTAGAATAAATTCGTTAATAATTATTAGTTTTATACTTTGATATCATACTTTCAATCCGTGTCGCATTGTACTGGTACCTAATCAATGTTTATTAATTATTATTATTTAATTTAATATTTTTATATTTAGATTGATTACATTACTAATATTTAGTTACATACATAGATTATTGTAAATAACTCATATTTTACCTATAATGAATATTTGAAACTCCAAAAATAAAATTATTTTAAATGATATTATCAATAATACTTATCTAGTTATTTTCATAATAAAGTTTTTCTAATTAAAATAATTTCATATGTAGTTTTTCTTTTAATTAAAATAACTAATTTAGATCTTATCTACTAATTATATATAATTTATTTCTATTTATATATTAGGAGGATCAAAGAAAAGTATTGAATAAGGAAAAATATAATAAAGAATAGATAAATTAGGTAAGATATAAGAAAAAGAAAAGTATTAAATTAGGTAAATATTAGGCTCGGATGACACATAAGCAAACGAAGCACCAGAATTTTTTATTTGTCAAATTCTACACAAAACACACTTGGTTTGTCTTTATTGTTTTATATTCTTAATATAAAAAATATCTAATGGAATTATGGCTTGAAATAATTTCATATTATTTCTTCAATATTCTTAGTTATTCTATCAATAATTAATATTATCCAGTAAAATCCAAAGTTATACATATTTAAATACCAGATTATTTTTCCGAACAAAATGCAATATACTGGACAAACTTATTAAATTGAAAATGCCACCTATGTTGAAAAATCGATACATATGTGTTTGATTGTATGTGAATATTCATAAATTCATACGAGGTTTACGGTTATTTTGCACAACACTCATTCAGCAGTAGTATAAAATAAACGTTATGAAGATGAATATTTCTTTGTTATATAGAGGGCGAATAAGAATTTTGTTTATTTAGAAGTTATGACCAATATATCGTGGATAGATTAATTGAAATATAAAAGATTCAAAACAACATAAACAACAATAATAAATAATAAAAGGCCATTAAATCAGGATTGAAAACTGATCATCCACATTAAATATAAGTTGAATTATTGACAGAAATGACATGCGTATAACAAATGAATTTAGTTATTGCAAGGTCGATGTAATTAGTAGGTCCCTTGATAAAGACAACACTCCAATACAAGGCTACGATTGTCTTTAAATTAAGAAAATTAAATTATGTCTTTTATTGCTATGCAATATTTTTTCATGAAACATAAATTGAATATATAATATGAAAAAGAGTTTTTGTTCCCCAATATATGCGTGTGTGTTTTTTTAAATATTTTTTACTAAAGTATTTTTTCTTTTATTTTATCATCGATGTACATGAATTTTCGACGTTAAATTTTGCTAGCGGAGATAATTTAGAGGATAAAGTTAAATAATCTTATAGTTTGATGGGCAAATTAATAATATATTGTGAAAAAATATTATATTTATATAAAAAAAAGTATAACTTCAGTCTCATATATGTCACTACGAAAAAAACCGGTAAATGCCGACGGGTATTATGTGTCGGCATTTTTGATGTCAGCAACTGTAAGTCGACGGGGTACCCCTATTTGTCGGCATTTACTGACACTTTAGATGGGTATTTCTTATCGGGATGCTCCTTGTTGCTGATCGGCAACCCGTCAGCGTGTGCTGATGGGTAAATGAGCACGTCGGCAATTGCTGACAGGCATGACACGTCGACAAATACTGATGAGTATTGCTCATCGACAAATGCCGATGTGTCATACCCGTCAGCATTCCCTAAATTTGTCGATGGCTAATAGCTCATCAGCATATATATATGTGTGTGTGTGTGTGTGTGTGTGTGTGTGTGTGTGTGTGTAAACGGGTAGGGTAGGGTGCCGGTACGGTCATACCCATACCCTACCCTATTATCCGATTTTTATCATTGGGTAGGTACGGGTATTTACCCGTCTGGTATCGGGTACTCGAATATAACTATTATTTAATTAAAATATTTTTTTTATTTTTAATACCAACACTAATTTAGTAATATAAATTAATTTGGTTTACTATAATTTAGTTGAGTTATTTATTTATTTAATAAAAAAAATCTTAAAATTTTAAATTATTTTAAAAATGAGTCATTCAAAAATGGGAAAATCGCAATTTCTGTCCTGTAAGTTTGATCTCTTTTATTTTTTTTTCCTGTAAATATAGGCGGTTCGAAAATTATCTTGTATTTTTAAAATTTTTGTGTTTTATGTCCTCTAAATATAGGCGGTTCAAAAATTATTTTGTATATTAAAAATTTTTCGCGTTTTATGTCCTCTAAGACCATAAAACGCGAAGATTTAGAGGCAAAAAATGCGAAAATTTTTAAGGTACAGGACAAGTTTCGAACCGTTTATATTTAGAGGACATAAAACGCGAAGATTTTAAAGATATGGGATAATTTTCGAACCACCTATATTTACAAGACAAAAATTAAAAGGGGTCAAACTTACAGGACAAAAATTGCAATTTTTCCTTCAAAAATATTATTAGTATCTCAAACAATACCAATTCTCAATATATTATACTAAAATATTTTAAATAAGGTATAATTAGTTACGTGAATGTGAGAGAAATGTTCTCTTACTCTGATTATTAAAAGTAATTTCAAGATTTATTAGAGTAAATATGATGCATTGATATTGATATTATATCGTTAATATTATAGTATAAACGTAATAAATAATATTTCATAAATTATGATATGTTATCATAATATAAAACATGATAGCAAGATATACATTTTATAATATTTGAATTAAATATAAATAAATTATGTTGATATACTACATAAGGCAAGTGTGGTACTACAAATATATAAATTTATAAAACTAACTATTATACATACTTTATTATTATATTCATAAATTTAATTTATAATATATATCGGGTAGGGTACGGGTAGGGTATAATGCGGGTAAGCGGGTAGGGTACCTGCTAATGTACTAATCGAGTATGGTAACGGGTACAAACTTCCTATCCGTACCCTACCCGTACCCGTAACTGTAGCTTGCAGGTACTACCCTCACCCAACCCGTTACCCGATTTTTGTGCACTCTACCCTACCCGAATCACCGGGTACCCAATCTGTCGGGTAAATTTACAACCATATGTGTGTGTATTGTACATGTTCATTCCATATCAGATGTGTCACAGATCCAAAATCAAATATGAAAAATAACTTGAAGTTGCCAAAAGGGGTAAATAATATGAAATATAATTAATTAACATCCTAAAATATATACAGTTTAAATCATTATCAAACATAATATTCGGACAAAATGTTCACTAATCTAACATTACTGCTCTGCTGTAGGATCAGATGGAGGCTACCAAAGCCGAGGTGCTCTCATCGCTTTGACGACTCCCTTCATCACCTGCTCTCAGAGCATTGCCTACATCTCGAGTGGTTCGAGCGCATGCGCCTCACGCATCACCTGGAGCTGCTCCTGATAGGCCCGCTCGTTTGCCTCGAGTTGAGTCTTGACCTAACCTTTCAAAGTATGCAGCTCTGTATGGAGTTTCCTGACACGACTATATGAAGTAGAGGAGGTACCACCTTTGTAAGTCTTTGAAGTCAAGTCCCTAAGCATCCCACGCCGAATCGACGACCATTCTCCACCCTGACGGTCTCTAGATAGACCTCTTCCTCGTCAACGTTGTTAGGGTCCTGATTTGTACATTTTTGTATGTGATTTTTGTTTATTTTTGCATTTTATTTTGTGTGTTATAACGAGTTTTAAGTCATTTTTATTTCGTTTAACACTTTTTCTCTCATGTTTTGTAAGCTTTCGTTCTAATTTGGTCTTCATATCTGATTCATTTTTCAGTCGGAGCCACGCGCGTTCCCATGAGTTACGACCAGTTCAAAATGACGAAAATGAACAAGGATTCGCAAAGCTTGTCGTCGGTCGACCAGCAATCGACGCAGCACCGACGCACACCTCCCGCCCACGTCGAAAGCCCCAGACGATCGACCTTCCGAGGTTTACCATTCGTCGTCGATCGATGAAGCCCATCGGCACGATATCGACGGGCGCTTACCAGCTGAGTCGACAACCTTAGCCGATCGACACGCCGAGAACAATGTGCATCCGTTGATTGATAGTCATCGTCGATAGAAAGTGACGCTAGAGATACCATCGATCGACGATCGTTATTTTTAGGAGAAATTACCATGATGCCCTCCTCGACTTGCTTTGTTAAATTGAAAGGCGTGTTCATTTATTACTCATTCTTAAAAACAAAACAATCTACAAACTTTTTTGATCGTATGTTTAGTTAAATTGTGTCTACATCCATATTTTGATTGTCATTCCTCGGGAGATTCGACTCGAGTCAAACTTATCACTTATAATCGCTTCGTTCTCTTGCGGATGAACTTTTCTAAGACAAAAAGTAAGTGCAAAAAAGTTCGATTCAAAATTTGGTGCCGTTGCTGGGTAATGCCAAAGGTTTTAAATGTTCGTTCGTATGTGATTAGTTAGTTTAGTTTAATTTCAGTTTATCTAAACTCGACACATTTGATTGTTTGTTGAGTGTATACAAGGATGAAGATTATTTGGTGGAGAGCTTGTCCCATTCATTGACAACATCAACAGGGTTAATCGAACAATAGCCGCACCCGGCGGAGTTGAGGACGATAATCCTCAAGAAGATCTAATAGACGAGTTACCGATGGATCCTCCCGATGTAAACTCAAACTCGCCGGAAGATCAAAATGAACAAAATGGCATACCAAATTCATACATAAATCTGAATATGAATCGTAACCCTCCCGATGCACGGATGCCTTACGCCAATCCAAACCAAGGCCCTCACGACGCTCTACCATACAATGAAGTCCCGTACAATCAAGTCCTATATAATCAAGTTCCACGAGCAAATCAACCACCTCACTAACACGTTCCACGTCTTCATCATGAACTGCAATAATCGTACTATCAACAAGCCCGACAAGAAGCCATTTGACCGTATATGCCACCTAATGGACATTACTAATAACAAGAGCACCGACCGACTTGTATATGAGAACTTTCTCAGCTCGTGATCGGCCCGTCCACATCGTGCATCCAGTTGGGCCCCGTGGCCTGAGACTATGAACTCAAGTCAATCCACTTCAATCAATTGCCTTCTTTTTACGGACTCCCAAACGAAGATCTGTTCAATTGCATTCGGGAATTTTATGCCTGAACGAATATCAACTAAAAATGCGGTGTTTTTCATACACCTTGAATGATTGAGTGAAAATTTGGTTTATGTCGTTAGATCCCGATTCTCTTATGAGTTAGGATATGGTGTACGATCGGTTTATGGGCAAATACTACTCGAACCAAACGATAGCTCAAATGCGTGTGAATATGGCCTCCTTTAGTCAAACGGATGGAGAACCATCTCACGAGGCTTGGGAACGCTTTAATGAACTTCTCATGCAATGCCCACATCATCACTACCCACCCGATCTAGTCAACCAATTTTTCTATGACGGGCTTATTCTTACCTTTTAGAATATGGTTGTCAATGCCTCAGCGGCCTAAGAGGTGTACGACATCTGCGAGTCAATAAGCTACAACTCTCAACAAAATAGCGCCCGCTCATAGAAGGTAGTCATTCATGAAGTGAAGATATCTCGTGCTTCTCACGACGACACAAAGAGGATTCTCGAATTAACAAGGCAAGTTTCCTCCTTGCAAACTTCAAACACACTCCTCTCTCAAAGCATCTCCCAATCACCAATGTCGACCGAGACGTGTGGGATTTATGGAGTATAGGCATGGAGCCAATCTTTGCCAGCCACGTTTGAGCCGACCGAGGAGATTAACGAGCAAGCCCAAGCCATTCAAGGGTACCAAGCTAACCAAGCCGGGCAAGGGTATCAAAATCGCTACCCACACAAAAATAACTCGTACTTGCAAACCTATAATTAGGGTTAGAGGAATCACCCGAACTTTTTATGGTCGAACGATTCAAACGGGGGAACTACGTGTCCAATTTGAGGCAGCAAAACAATTTTCCCCCCTAACAACCATATCAACAACAAAGGGGGTAGGGTTCTTTCCAAACTCAAACACCTTTCCAACCGGCACCACAGGGCCAAACCTCTTTCTAACTGGCTCCATCAACTCAAGCCCCCATTCCGCCAACGCTAAAAAAAACATTGCGTACACTCACGCAATTGATGCAACACTCTGAGAAAATGATAGATATGCTTGAGACGACCATTGGCCAACTTGCTGCGCAAATAAGGAAGAAAATAGCTGAGCCAACCGTCACAAGCACAAGCCATCATAGTGCTTAGAAGCGGCCGAGTCGTGAACAATAATGTTTCTTCATCCGAAGAGGATTCTATGCAACCACCCATCTAAAACAATAGCGTGGAAATGAACATCACCCCACCCTTGGCAAACATTGAGAGGGAAGTTGAACCTACAAGGGTTCTTCACAGAGCATCCAACCCGCATCGGTCTCCTATTCCATATCCTAGCCGCCTTTAACCAGAAAAGCAAGATAAGCAATTTCTTGACTTGTACAATATGCTTTCCAAAGTTAATGTTAATCTTCCACTGCTTGATGTTATAAGAAACTTTCCCGCATATGTTAAGTTTTTCAATGACCTTTCTTTAAAAAAAAGATGTTTTATTGGAAACAATAAAATTTGCTTTTCAAATGCGGCGAGTGTTACTTTTCGCAATCCCCTTCCCCTAAGGAGAGTGACCCGGGAGTTTTTGCATAAAAATTACGTTTGGAAATGGGAAAGAAACTCGGGGTATGATCGACCTTGGGGCCGAGATAAATTTAATGCCTTTTTCTATTTTTTAGCAGTTTGATCTAAGTAAGCTCAAACCGACGAAGATGCGACTCTAATTGGCAGACCGGTCCATCCAATATCGTAAGGGAATTGTTGAAGATTTCCTCGTTCAAGTCGGTAGCCTCATCGTCCCCGTCGACTTTGTTATATTGGATGTTGGGGAGGTGCGAGATGATAGTCGGGAGCATACTATTCTTTTGGGCTGAACCTTCATGGCCACGACCAACACATTGATTGATGTGAAAAACGGTAACATGACTTTGTCCATTTTAGACGAGATGGTCACTTTCTCCATTCACGACTTCCAAGCAACAACATCCTCGTCCATGAACGCTGAATGTTCATTTGTCGATCCAATCACTCCGCTAGTGCAAGATAAGCTCGAAGAAGAATATGTCATCCGTGAGTCCCTCACTCAAGACGGTACCTCATGAATCGCCGAGGATGACAGATGACTTGAGCCCAATTTGGAGGGGGTGATCAACCTTTGTGATCTAGGAGTCGAGAAACCGAACATTGAACCTGAAGCCGAACTCAAACCCCTCCCGAGTCACCTCAAATATGTATTCCCTATAGAAGGAAAACAAGCCCTTCATTATTTTCACTAAATTACCGAGTGAAGAGGAGAAAGCCTTGATCAACGTGCTTAAGAGGTTTCAAGGAGCTATCGGGTGGAGTTTGGGGGATATTAAGGGAATTAGCCCAGCCACATGCATGCACCGTATCGTGTTGGAGGAGGGAGCGAAACCGATTCGAGATGGTCAATGTTGTTTGAATCTGAATTTTACGGAGGCAGTGAAGAAAGAAAATTTTCAAGTTGATTAATGAAGGGATCATTTTTCTAGTGCCCGACAATGAATGGGTGAGCCCCGTTCATTTGATTATAAGGAAGGGTGGAACCACAATCATAAGAAATGACAAGGAGGAGATTATACCGACTAGATTGACCACCAGGTGGTGCATGTGCATCGATTACGGGAAGCTTAACGCCGCTATGAGGAAATACCACTTTCCACTTCCGTTCATCGATCAATTGCAAATAAATTGGCCAAAAATCAATGTTACTACTTCCTCGACAGGCTTTCCGGATATTATCAAGTGGCTATAGCTCCAGAAAACTAGAAAAAGACAAACTTCACATACCCATTTAGGACGTTCGCTTTCCGGAGGATGCCTTTTGGTTTATACAATGCGCCGACAATTTTCCAGCTCTACATGTTGTCCATTTTCCCGGATATGATCGATGACTTCCTCGAGGTTTTCATGAACGAATTTTTGGTATTTTTCTCATTATATGCTTGTTGATTAAATAATTTATCGAAAGTCCTTGAGTGCTGCATTGATTGTCATTTGACTCTTAGTTGGGAAAAGAGTCACTTTATGGTTAAGAGCGGTATCGTTATCGGTCATATTTTGTTAAGTAGGGGTCTATAAGTGGATAAGGAAAAATTCGATGTCATTGAGAGTCTACCCCCTCCCATGAACGTAAAAGGCATTAGAAGTTTTATAGGGCATGCGGGATTTTATAGACGATTCATTAAATATTTTTCGAAATTAGTCGCCCGTTGTGTCAATTGCTTGACCTTGATGTGCCTTTTGTGTTCAATGAGTCATGTTTAAACGCTTTCAAACTTCTTAAAGAAAAATTAACTACGGCTCTAGTGGTCGTTGCTCCAAATTGGTCTCTCCCTTTTGAAATAATGTGTGATGCATCGAATGATGCTGTAGGGACCGTGTTGGGTGAACAAGTGGATAATCTTCTTTGTGTTATTTATTATTCAATCTTATGTTGAATGAGGCTCAAAGAAACTATACCAACACCGAGAAAGTACTTTTAGCCGTGGTTTTCTCACTTGAAGAATATTGGTTTTATATAATTGGCTCCAAGGTCATCGTCCATAGCGATCACGTAGCTCTCGTCACCTTTTTAATAAAACTTGGAGTAAATCAGTTTTGATTCGATGGATACTTTTGTTACAAGAATTTGACGTCGAAATTTGGGATAGGAAAGGTTGTGAAAATGTAGTTGCTGACTATTTGTCTCGCTTGAGTGTAGAGGAAAATTTGCATGAGCATGAGCGTATCAATGATTCATTTCCTTATGAATTTACGTATGTTGTTTCTTTTCACCCCACCCCATGGTATGCCGATATCATTCACTATCTTGCATATGGCCATTTGAGAGCCGAATTATCCTTCTAAGAACGGAAGAAATTTCTTTCAATTTGCAGGAATCACTTTTGGGAGGACCCGTTCCAATTTACAAGAGAAAGGTGAAACTTCAACACGATAAGAAGCTCGTCACTAAAGATCTCGAAGCCGGCATGAAATTCTTACTCTATAATTCTTGTCTCCATTTATTTTCCGGGAAGCTCAGGTCATGATGGAATAGCCCATTCTTGGTCGAAGATGTTATGCCATACGGGGTGGTGAAACTAGTTAACTAAAAGACCAAAGAATGTTTTCAAGTCAACGGTCATCGTGTCAAACCGTATTTCATGGATATTGACCCACGATGTGGAGGCTGAAACTCTTGAATACCCACCTATCGCCAAGCCAACGCGAGTTCGTCAAGATAGTGACGTTAACCAAGTGTTTCTTGGGAGGCAACCCAAGCATTTTATATCCTTATTTGGAATTTATGTATATTCGTTCTCTAACTTTTCTTTATTCTTGTTTTTGTTGTGTTTTGATTTGTTCTCCTTTTTTTCAGTTGTTTTCCTTTTATCTGTATAGATGGGAGAGTTACGTTTGATAAAGAAAGCTAATTGGTCACCTCTGGAAATATTTTTAAACAGGTCTGGAGTTCTGCTCAAAAACGGTGGTCAAGTGAGTGAAAACGAGGCGCAAAGGGGCAACCGTCGATCGACGAAGAGCGTTGATGCCACGTTGATGTGAAGCCAGTTGCAGGTGTCGATTGACCAACAAATCGACACCATCGTTGAGGATCTCTCTGTCCAAACCGTCGTCAGGCCATCGATCGATGCCTAGGTCGATGAAGCTCTCTGTCCAACCCGTTGACACGCTTTCGATCGACGCAAGGGGTCGACGATACTCTCTGTCCCAACCGTCAACAGTCAACAACCAACTCTCTTGCTCCTTGCTCATTTTTCTTGTAGATTCAACTGTGATCCGATGAGTCTCGGATCACAGTTCACCAATTCTGGGAAGTTGCTACCTTTTCACCATTTCCTTATTCTTTCTTCAACAAAAACAAAAATTGGGGGTGGGGGCGATGTTTACGTTTTCTCAATCCAAATCTGAGGTACTTCGTTGAAACTTACTCTTTGATCGCCAATTTCAATTGTTTAGTTGGGTTGATGTGCTATTTGTTCATGTTTTCTCCAAGTTCACCACTTGTGAAACTTGCACACCAAGTGTTCGACAAAATTCCCCAAATAACCTACACTTTAAAATTCCTTCCTTTTTGACCTACGTTCTCTTCAATACTATTCCATCATACCTTGGGCGGGAAAAAGGAAGGACATTTCAGGCAAATACGATGCCCCATTCCTGATTTACTCGAAAGAAGAGGGGACTATTTTTGCTACAGTCAAGGGTTGGGGGTTTGTGTCACATAGGTGATTATTCTTGATGACATCGAGGAGCGGGCCCAAGAAGAGTCGGAACATCATGGGGACATCCTAAGATACATCGATGGACTCGGGTGCACTACCCTCATCCAGATGGACCTTCCCGAATATTGCGAACTCGTGATCGAGTTCTTGCCACATTAAACGTCTTTGCCGATACAACGTTCACTTCCTGACTTGGCGGCTACAGAGTTCGAAGGAATGAGCGCCTTTTTGAAGAAGTGTTCGGTATGACTAGAAATGGCGTTTATCCAATTCCTCAAGAAGACGAGTTTGACGTCGCTTCCTTTTAGGTCGAGTTGACAGGAGATAACACGGGGTCTTGCACTCAATTTCAAATTACAAGGATTCGAGATTACGCAGTCCATGTCGCATATAAAATCCTCGCCCACGTGGTACTGTGCAAACAAGAGGCTACCAACATAGGGATGGCAATGGGCCGGGTCGGGCCGGGTACTAGAGGACCCGGACCCGCCTCGTCCATCCCGCGGGTCGGGTCGGGTCGCCCCGCCACGGGTCACGGACGGGGCGGGTCGACCCGTTATATTTATTTATTATTATTTTTATTAAATTTAAATTGATATATAATAACACATATATTATTATAAAATTAAATATAAGATGAAAAATTAATTAAAAACAATACTAAATTTAAAATTTTTTAATAATTCATATAAAAAATATTTAAAACATATATAAAATATATTTAAAAATAATAAATGTACAACGGGTCGGGCCGGGGCGGGTACCCACGGGGCGAAGAAGGTACCCGGACCCGCCCGCCCCGCCACGGGTCACGGGGCGGACCGCCCCAAATGGCACGGGTCGGGGCGGGCCAGGGCGGGCCGGGTCAGGATTGCCATCCCTATACCAACATGACCAAACCGAAACCTTTTATACTCAGGTGCCTACTTAACGGTCGCCGACCTCGACTCTTCCCCCCTCCTCTTGAATGGAATCCACAGCATCGTGGAGAAGAAGCCGGGCAATAAAACACCACTCCTTTCCTTCGCCCCGTTCATAACCAGCCTCGCCCGTCACTTCAGGTATGATCCAACCGACATGGGTTTACTGGTTATGGGGTCCCAATCTCCCGATGGCAAATGTGGTACGTCGACTCATGCTCGAGACCCTGGGAAAGGTGGATCTTCATCTCGATGCACTGAAGAAAATGAGGAGGAAGCCACACAAATTGGTTCGGGCCCGGACCCTAATTGGGAGCGATTTTTTGAGGAGAATAGGGATTTCGAACGCGAATGTTCAAGAAGCTCCAGCTAATCGCTGAAAATATTGACTATAATCATGAAAGCAATCGTCGAAGCTTTCGGAAGCTAAGAGCTCGTCTCTCCCGGCTTGAAGAGTATTTCGACCAAGCAACCTCCTCTCATGCAACTGATTCCCATTCGGAGATGGATCTCGACGACGATCCTCCCACCGAAATATAAAAAAATTAAAGAATAATAATAATAAATAATGTTTTCTATTTTTCTTGTGTGTTTGTATTTTTCTTTTCTTATAGGCTCCTCTTGACTTCGCCACCTGTTGGATATCACTTGACGCTCGACTTATTACCACAAGCACGACCATAGGGACGTTTCTCTCTCGTTTCCTTTTATCGTACTTTGATTTATTTTATATTGTAATGTGAGCAGTGTATGGTTTATGTGTGTGTGTGTGTGGGGGGGGGGGGGGGGGGTGGTCCTTGATTAGTAAACTCTTTTGTATGCTCGATTGTGTATATGATTTGAGTCTCGTGTATTGATATTAGTTGGAACCTTGACGAAGTGACGTGATTAGATGCTTTGGTTATGTTGTTTAGACTTTCGTTCGACATTAGTGTAATTGTAGGGAATGAAGTGTCAGAAACATGTGAAGTGTTTTGATCATTGTTCTATTCATTTTTCGTTCCAAGAGTCGAATACTCTCTACTAGCCCCATGTTCAAATTCCCTCTATAGGAATTTTTGTAAATTTTTCTTTAGCAACATGAGATTGGAGTCAATGAACTCTCATTTTGGAGTTGTAAATATCGTCTTCGTCTAGCACCTCGCCTTTATGGGTACTCAAAGAGAGAGAGAGAGAGAGAGAGAGAGAGAGAGAGAAGAAAAAATGGTACAAGAAGAGAAATCCTTGTACAATTAAAGTATATATAATAAGTCATGTAACCCTTGTACGCATTTTTTTTTTTACTTTTTTAGATTGTATTGTTAAAGAGGCGCATAGATGATTGGGCTACTCAGGTGCCGACTTAGCGGTTTAAGCGTGAATAGACCTTGTCCGAGACACGAATGAGGGACATACATGAAGGACAACACATTAATTTTAGGCATTCGGAAGGAATTCTAAACTTCTTATCTCAACATGTTGTGTCGTCCTTTTAGTTGAATTTCCAATTGATTTAATGCATTGACTTCTCGAATCATTTGAATGACTTAGTTGTAGCTCATCAGGTGGCTAGGTTTTTCTTGTCTACGTCCAGACTCGGTTTTTGCTTGAGGACAAGCAGAAAAACTGAGTGTGGGGGAGTTGATTTGTACATTTTGTGTGTGATTTCCCTTTATTTTTGCATTTTGTTTTTTTATGTTATAGTAGGTTTTAGGTTGTATTTTCTCTCTTTTTCTTTCTTTTAGTTTTTATGTAGGTCGTGTTGTTTTTATTCCGCTTAACACTTTTTCTCTCATCTTTTGTAAGTTTTCATTATAATTTGGTCTTCTTGTCTGTTTCAGTTTTCTGGGCAGAGCCACGCTCGTTTCCATGAGTTACGACCAGTTCAGAACGATGAAAACTGGATAAGGGTTCACAAAGCTTGCCGTTGATCCACCAGCAATCGATGTGTCATCGACGCAACGCCAACGCACACATCTCACACGCCTCGAAATCCCCAGTCGATTGACCTGCTAAGGTTTACCAGTCGTCGTCGATCGATGAAGCTCGTTGACGCGACATCGATGGGCCCCTACTAGCTGGGTCGACAACCTTAGTCGATCGACATGCCGAGAACAATGCGCCTCTATCGATCGACAACCGTCACCGATGGAAAATGACGCTAGAAATACCGTTAATCGACGCTAGTCGATGGCCGATCAACGGTCATCATTTTCAGAAGAAATTACCATGATGCTCTCCTCGACTGACACTATTTAAGCGTCAACATTCTCCAACTGCGGCCAGAACTCACCACTTACCATTTCTAAACCTAAATTTTCCTCTTTTGAATACTTGAACTCCTTTAATCTTGCATGATTCTTCTATTTGGGCCAGCTTAGACTAACATTCATTGAATTTTTGAATTTTGGTATTCAAAATCTTAGGGTATTTAGAATTCTGTGAGTAGTAAGAATTCTCGTTTGTTATAGGATTCAGAATTCTTTAACTGTAGATGTCAAATCATGTATGAAAAGTTGATGATAATGTATTATTATATTATATTTAATGTTAAATCATGTCTAAAAAGTAAGTGGTAGTATATTATTATATTGTATTTAATGTCAAGTCATGTCTAAAAAGTAAGTGGTAGTATATTATTATATTGTATTTAGTAATGTTTAATTATTTAGTTGTAAGGTATTGTTGTTTGAGTATTTGATTTTTGATTTTTTGAACAAACGAGTATTTGGTATTCCGAATCCCGAATCTGGTATTCCGAATCCTAGCCCAGATAGGGCCTTAATAATTCACTTTTGATTATTGATTTCATACGATCTGGTGCTTTGGATATTGGGAACTCGCCTCGTTGGGGTCTCTTTTATCTTTTTTCTGTAATTTGTATTCGTAATTCGTTGGGTAACTTCAATCGCTTGCTTCTAGAAATTATCTAGTGAATTTGATTGGTTTTCAATATATTGCTTGCACTCATGTTGGATTTCGTTTAATCTTATTTATTGGGCTGATTTTGTTTGCGTATGTTGGTGAATTTCTTATTTATTTAATCTAGGTTATTGATCCTTCGTTGTTTAGGTGGTAGTGAATTTCATAGTTATTTTGGTTTTAGTATTTTTATCAAACACCTTCAGTCGTTTACATGTTATTTATCATCTTTATTGTGTTTAATTCTCATGTTCGTATAATTCATTTGACTCATTAGTTTTATCGATTACTTGCTTTGTTAAATTGAAAGGTGTGTTGTTCATTTATTACTCATTCTTAGAAACAAAATAATCTGCCAACTTTCTTGATCGTGTGTTTAGTTAAATCGTATCTAGACGAACATCTGATTATGATTGTCATTCTTCGAGAAATTCGACTCAAATAAGACTTATCACTTACAATCGCTTCGTTCTCTTGCGAACGAACTTTTTTAAAACAAAAAGTAAGTGCAAAAAGTTCAATTCAGGTACTGTGACGCCGCACGTCTCTCCTCTAAAAGTCTTAGGTACTCCTCTTGAAATATTTTGATTGATATATAATTTACCTTACTTAGTATTAAGATGATATATATATATATATATATATATATATATATATATATATATATATATATATATATAKRWWTAGGTTCAAATGAGAACCATGTTACTATATGTGAACCTAGGGTCAATTATGGGCCTTGATCTAATTTAATGGATGGATCAGATTTTTTTGTGTATTTTCTTATTTAATTAAAAGCATTAGAATTGTATAATAAAAGCACTACTGGTGCATATAACTGAAAATATGAATAAAGCACTGTGATTGTACAATAAAAGCACTGCTGATATATAATAAAAGCACTAGTTCGTAGGTTCACATATAATGACATGGTTCCATTTGAGCCCACCCATATATATATATATATATATATACACGTACAACTGTCTGTTGTGATACAGGATCAGTGAATATGCCGTCGGGTTTCTATTGCATAGTCAAGAAAAGTTCGAATGCAGTGGGTTCAATACCCAAATCCTCATGATATATTCAATATTTAACTTACATTTTAATTTAATAGTAATTATGAACTAATTAATTATTTATGAGAAAAATTTACAAATACATGTTTAAATTTACTTACGAGCTAACATGCATGAAAATCGCAGTTCGAGACCCATCTTTGTGCTTCAATATCCCATTACTAGGGTCGACGGTCTCGCTCACCCTATTCTTGCTCACCTGCTCGAACTGCCTCTTATTCTTCGAATTATCAAAACTCTACTAGCCACCTCCTCCAAATGTCCTCGCCCACGCACGCGGGCACCCTCCCCTCCGCTCTCCACTTTTTCATCCACTCGGTGAGGTGACTGCGCCACGACTGAGCCATAGATTTATAAAAGTTACATTGTACAAGCTTCTCATAATATAAATTCGGGTCCCACTAACAGTTTTTCTACAAAACAAAATAATTTGATTTATACAAAACTGTTATATATAACAACTTTTAAAAATATTAGTTAATATTATTAGTTATATTTACCAGAAACTCGATACACCACAACTCATAATGATATTGGGAGATATACTTGTATTTCCACCCATCGAGGTGTACACAAGCCTCGTGGATCACTCGAAGAATCGTCGGTAACTCCATCGAGTGGTTGCGCAACCTAATAAAATTTATGGTTAATTAGAGCAATATATTAACATAATGAGTTTATTAGAAATGAAAAATTAAATTAAATTTACTTACCTCGTGGGGACATCACATACCTTGTTTATATCAGGACGTACGTGGTGGCATGAACTATGTGGATGTACTAGCAGCGGACGAGGTGGCTGAAATGGTCGAAGGCGGAGTCCTTGCTAATAAGTCCATCATATCATCGTCTTAATCATCTAAGTGATAATGATGAACCAAGAGAAGTACGACCAAAGAATGGGGCGAGATAAGCACCACGTTCACGACTTATACCTCTTAAAATTTGAGCATGGATGCACATTTAAACTAGGGTAAATGATTAATATAATTTTAAACTATATATGTAAGCAAATTCTGCCGACGATAATTTCTGGTGACAATTTTTGCTATAAATGTGCTCAAGGAGGTAAAGTTTAAAAAACTACATAGTTTAGGAGGCAAAGTGTACGAAAAAAAAATTAGGAGACAAAGTATCGGATTGGGTAGAGTTTGATAGATTATAGATACATATATCATCGACGTCGTGACATGATATCGTGATTTTTCTACAGAGTGATATATTAATGTATTTAAAAAAAATATCATTAGAAAATAGTTATATCTTATAAAATAATCATATTTGCACTTGGACTAAAACTTAAGACCATTTTTGCTTCTTCTTTTTTTTTTTTCTCTATGTAATATTGTGATACAATGTTATATAAATTTTGTATTGGTAATAATATAACTGTTAGTCATTTAAAAAAAAAAACATTAATCTCATTTATTGTATCACGTCAAAGAATATACGAAATACAGTTTTATTTTATCTTGTTCAAGCATAATACTTAATATTATATCAATTATATATTTTAGCCTAATAATTCGCACAATACTTAGTTCCATATTAAGGGTATATTTAGCAGATAAAGCTGATAAACTAGCTGATAGTTGAAGTGTTAGTGGAGATTGATGATTGATAGCTAAAAAGCTAGCCGATGTAAATAAAATATTTAGCAAATTTAGATGAGAAGGTAGCTAAAAAATACAAAATTACATGTTTAAAACAATAGTGCGTATATTTTTAATTTTTTTAATATAATTTTAGCATTGTAAGTCTAATTATTGTTCTTTATGTTGACAATTGAAAATATTTATACTCTAGGTTTCAATAATTACAATACTTTTTTTAATGGGTTAGGGAGATAAAGAAAATATTCTTTCATTATATTGTAGGCCAATTTAGGTCAAACTATAATAGTAATAATAATAATAATAATGATAATAATAATAATGATGATGACGATGATGATGATGATGACAACAATAACAACAATAATAACTGCAGAGAAGAAAAATAATTCTAAATATTCAAGTAATAATTAATAAAGTGATGAAAGAAAAAAAAAACTCTTTTAAATACCCAATGACATAATAGTTGTTTTCCAAAAAAATAGAAATATTAAAAGAGTAATAAAATCAATAAGTTCCATGAACTTATTTGAAAATAGTAGTATATGGAATAAGCTCATACTTTTCAAATAAGTTCGTCTAACAAAATAAGGCTATTCGACTACAAGGAATTTATGAGATCTGTAGATAAGTTACATGTTAACTCATCGTACTTAACAAATGCGTCAACTCCATTTTACCTTTACATAAATATTTGCAATGCACCAAGTAAAGGTAAGTCGTACAAACTTCCGCAAAAAAACATAATTGCTACCTATGAACCAATATTCAACATTGTGTTAAGGCGTGAGCAATTAGTCGGTTTTTGAAAATCGAAGCGAACTAATAAAAAATTGAATTGCTTATAAAATTGTAAATCAAATTGAACCAAAATAGGCTTCAATAAGAATTAACTGAACCAAAATTTTCGATTCGCTTTGATCAGGTTTTCTGTTGGAAAAAAAATGATTTTTGAGAATAACAAAAACAGTTAGTCAAATAAGTAATAAAACTACCAATAGAAAAAGAAATAATATTTCGTTTCTGTTATTCGGTGAGAATGAAAGACCGAAAATATATATATATATTTTTTGAGAATATATATATTTTTTTTACAAGAGTAGTCAAATAAGTGACACACACACACAGATCTCACCTATATATCAATGCAAAATCCTCATATTCTATATGTCTGTTTCCCATACTTCGTTAATTTTAAAAAAAATTGGGGTGATTCGGTGTCATCCGAGCCTAATATTTTCCTAATTTAGTATTTTCATTTTATTATATTTTACCTAATTTTATATTTTCCTGATATATATTTTTGCCTAATTCATTATTTTTCTTTTATTACATGTTACCTAATGTAATGTCTTCTTTAATATATTTTGCCAAATCCAAATGTCTTGCCTTTATTTTTAATATAAAAATACAAATAAGTTATATTCTAATTACAAAAAATCTATATAAGTTGAATTAATTTTTATTTATAATAAAAGTTGAAATAATTTCATTAGAATTTTAAATATTTATTTAAGAAAAATATAAGTTATATAAAATTATTACAAAAGAGAAATAAATAAAAAAAATATAAACTTTAATTCTTTTATCTACTCCGAATATAATGAACTGAAAATAATATTAAAAATATATATGAAAAATTATTGTTACGCCAAATAAAAAAAAAGGGAAACAAAACAATAAAGTAAATAATAATAATAAAGTTATTACGCCTAAAAAAATAAATATTAAATATATTATAATCTCAATATAATGAATTGATACACACATTACATATTTTTTCGAACAAATTAGTGTCTTATGCAAATAAATAAATAAATAAATAATAATAATAATAATAATAATAATAATAAAATATTACATATACTACAAGTTAGATGTACAACGTGTTTTCAATAGCATTATCAGTGTTCTGTACATTTTAATTTTTTATATCACATATTCATATGTGACAAACGTGTATTGTATATTTTACGTTTGTTCATACTCAGTATTCCACGGGTTTTCCTGTCAAGTTTAGGGTATTTTAATATACTTTACAATAAATTTCATGATTCATGGTAAAAACCTTGAAAATTCTTTATTGTGAAAACACTGTAAGTAGATAAAATAACGTTCTGTTTGTGTAAGAATTATTTACTGTGAAAATTAATTTTCCCATAAATACTATTTGTATGTACCATTTTAAATATTATAATTTTAGTATAATGAAATAATAGACTATATTTGTTTGACGAATGGAGTATAAAATTGAACCGAATCGATTGTTTTCGATTTTGTTCAATCAACTTTTTCAATTTATCGGATTTTTACTCACCCTATATTTGTGCTTCGATTTTAGCCTTTACATCTGACATGCTCATCAACTTCATCACTTTTTTAGTTTTTTGGTCCCGTTGATTCAACAGTCGATGTGGTTGACCAACTTCGTTTTAGTAATTGTTTCAGCCTGAAAAGTGAACTACCCAAGGAATACTTTTATAGAAACCAGAGCTTCCTGAACCTGCACCACAAAACTGATTAGAAAGGACCACCGGTGATTTTCTGGTGGAAACCTCTCCAATACTTAAGTCAGTAAGCGTTTGAGGTGTTTTCCAAGAAGAAAAATAAAAAGCCCAAAAGAATGACATACCTCTCTCAGCCTTGGGGCTGAGATATTTATAGCTTTCCTTAACGGGGACCCCAGTCGGGATCTAAGGAACACATGGCGTGAATTAAGGGCCGTTACCCAACAAATTCTGACAAGTGGTCCTACCTGTCTTTTTGTTGGGAATTTGAGAAACAGTTCTCTCTTTCCAGATCTTCTTTATTTCTCTCCCTCAATCTAACCTAGTCTACGATTCTTCGTCTTCTCTTTCCTCTAGCCCCTGCTGTTTAACAAGTCAACTCTTGCTAATACTAGGGAAGAGTTCTATTTTTCAAGGGATTCAACGAGGTCCTTTTACCCAGGTCAGATTAATCCCCACCTCCAGGGCTTCAACTGGATATAATCTCCGGACTTCTAATGTTCTTGCAGATGACCAGGTCAGGGACCTCAAGGGGTAGCCATCCTTCCCCACATCTTGTTCTACCAGGAGGGCTAACTAGGTCTTTCGTAGAGACGGAATTAGTCTAGTCTTCTCTTAAGTTATAATTTGGGGTCAGAATTACCCCAATTCAGGTGTGGAATATATCCTGCCCTATCAGTAATTTCTAATGAGTCTCGTAATTACCGAAGTTGCATTTTTAATCCTGTTGAATTTTGATTTGACAGTTTTGATACTACATTAAAATGAAAAATAATAATAATCACATTGAGGTTCTTGATTTTAACATATTCGAAATTTTGATGGACTAATGATTAGTGTGATGTGGCAGCCACGTGTCACTTGGGCTATGTGTGTTATTGACGGGATAAAATCTTGGAGAAAAGTATGATTGAGATAAATGTGGCCCTTTTGTTTTTTATGACTTCTCGTACTGGGGAATCCCGAGATACCCGCCTGCCAAACAGCCCTAATTATTGGCATTAGTGGTGTCGGTTCGTATCCCCAAACGGTTACCATAACCACACGCCTTTCCAAGTACTGTATATGATTAGTCAGCGGCACGCGTCCTATTTCAAGACGGTTAGCGCTACAGCTCACCGCCTAGGGTACTGTTCCTCTGTCCGCATTAAATGCGAGGATCTCATCAAATCCCGCTTTTCCTTGATTTTCGTTTTCAAAAATTATCAACTTCCTTTTGTCCCTCCAAACTTCTTTCTTCTACTTTACTTTTCAAATTTCATCTCCCAAATTCTCGAATCCCCTTCATTATTT
>BMAC01000089.1:405479-420838 GCA_014905375.1 Phtheirospermum japonicum
AAAAAAAAGGAGAGAGAGAGAGAGAAACAACAACAACAACAACAAAAATAATAAATTATTATACTTAAAAAAATAAATATTAAATATATTTTAAATCTTCTTATCTAATCCTAATATAATGTATTGATAAACACATTGTAAATCCACATGAACAAATTAATATCTTATGTAGAAAAAAAAAAGAAAAAAAATAAAATAATAATATAATATTGCATATACCACAAATTAGATATATAACGTTTTTTAATAGAATTATCACTGCCTTATAGATTTAGTTTTTTAATCACATATTCACATGCGACATGCGAGTGTTGTATGTTTTGCAGTTTTACAAACTCAATTTTGTACGGGTTTCATTTCAGGTTTCCTTCCAAGTTTAGGTTATTTTGCTATATCATACAAATATTCAAAAATTATTTATTGTGAAAACCAGCCTTATTGTAATTAAAATAAATAATACTCTGATTTGTGTGTAAAAATTATTATCGTGAAGAATAATCTTCATGTAAACAGAAAAAATAATGTTATGATTTGCGTGTAACATTTTTAATAATATTATTTTAGTATTTTTAATAAGCGTTATTTTTTTTTTCAACTCCGGCATAATATGCGGATGATTAGTAAGTATATATTATTAAATACAATATAAAAATAAATCATTCACACATTTGTCACACATAATTTGACGTCAAATACAATATAGAATATATTTCCATCTACTTTTCAGACATAATTCGATATCTACAATAATCTACAGTAAATAAAGGATTATGAAATTTACGACAAACAAGTATTCATAATATTTCATTAATTTTGAATACCAAAATTTAAAATCTCTAACGAAGTCCAGTTCAAACATGACATTCAAGACTCATACGAAGTATTTGATTTGTGATCCAAGAGATTTATGGGGAAGAGATTTTACCATCAGACAATTTTGTAGACATGTTAAATTATACATGCATGACATTAGAGAGTTACAAACTTATACCGTAATTGCCGAAAATGGACAAACGGGTTGGGCCGGCCCACTTACACATCCTTTGGCAGGGTGGGGCAGCCCTTTCAAATTCGCCGGACTAATATTTATTTATTCATATATATATATTATGCATTTTAATGCTACGATTTAGTAAATAGTTCGACAATCAAATGATAAATTCATTAAATTAAAGTGAGTATGTTCACAAGAAATTCCAAATTTCAAAGTCTAACAATATCTACAACACCTAAATAGACAAACTTAAAGATTTAAAAAATCTTCTAAAATGCAAAGTTCATCCATCATTAAATGATTTAAATCATTGTTCAACTATCATTAACTAGAGTAGTAAGAACATTGAGTTCTATTAATGTAGTGATAAATGAACAATTATGGTTATGGTGTCTTGGCCAGGCCCAATGTGATATTTAATTTGAATATTCATATTTTTGAGTTATTTTTAGAGTAAATGGATGAAATTTTGAATTTGAAATCCTGAAAAAGTGGGCCCACACCAACGAGGGTTTTGGGAGGGAGATGAAAGGTTTTAATTTTGTATCTCTGTTTCTTATTTTCTCTCTGTCGATATCTTTCTCCATCTCTGTTTTTTTTCATTATAGTAAAAAAGGAATAGAAAAATAAAAATCAACCAAATCGGAAATTTGAAGGAAACAGAGAGAGAGAGAAATGGTGATGCCCAAATCGACTTACGAGGAGAGCCGACAGAAGAGGCTCGAAGAGAACAGGAAAAGAATGGAGGAATTGAATCTGAACAAGCTCGCTCAATCTCTGCACACTCCCAAGCCTTCCCCTGTATGCCCATTTTTTTTTTAAATAAATAAAATTATTTATTTGTTTCTACGTTTTTTAATTAATTAATTAATTTTTTAATTTTGTTGTTATTGAACAGATGAAGAGGGCGAAGCCAAGAGTTCCGAAACAACCCTTGGACGTCTCCGTGATCCGTAGATCCAGCCGGGTCGCCGATTTGCCGCCCCGCAGCTACAAAGAAGTCTGTAAATAATATCTCCATTTATGTCTCTCTTTCGCTGTCTCTGTGTGTGAAATTGTAAATAACTCAAATTATCAGAATTTTGACTATGTAATTGCTTTGTTTAATTTATATCAATAAATAAACTAGAAGTTAAAGTTATTCAAGTTTCAATTTCAAACCACAAGAAATAATCAGATAACTTAAATAACCAATAAAACATCTGTAGGCCAAAAAAAAATTCTGAAATTGTAACCTTTTATTTAAATCGTATGGCATCATGTTGGTTCAAATAATTATACAAGTCCGTTTAAATTATGATTTTTTTAATTTTATTTTTGTTCTTGATAGGTCCCGATTGAGCCGATGGGGAGGGCCGCAAGGACTAGGAGGTCAGTGAAATTCTTATTTTATTTTCCAACATCACTCAAGTTTGATATATAATTTCTGATGATTTGTTTTCTATTGGATTTGCAGTTATAGTTATGGTCGGTGAAATAATATAATTCAAGTTTGACATTTAATTTCTGATTTTTATTTTCAATTTTGTTGGATTTTCAGTTATAGTTCTGGTCATAGCAGAAGGGATTTGTCTGACCGAATTTACGCCTCATGTGAAGATAGGGAGTATGCTACACAACGGGCCGAAGATTTGCAGTCGGGCTTAGATCAAGACATTCCAAATTTTGTCAAGCCTATGCTTCAGTCACATGTCACTGGTGGATTTTGGCTGGTATGTTGGAAAATCATAAAAAGTTATACTCAATTTTCATTCATCTTTACAAATTAATGAAGCAAATGATCAATGATAGACATGCATAGTAAAAAAAATCCACACTTTTATTTATTTTACCAGTAAATGAGAAAAACTAAAGTTGAAATGTTGATATTTGCATGGTACATGTAATAAAACATGTAAAAAGATGCAAATGCATTCATTATAAGTCATAACTGTATATAAGAGTGTTATTAAAAATGTGAATTTTCAAAGGAAGTGTATAATAATAATAATATTATTGTTGTTGTTGACTGTTTTTTTGGATTTTCAAACACATTTTCCGGCTAAAAGCTGATAATCCCATTTCTTTCTATATAAAGAAAGTTTGCAAAATATATTGTGGATTATCTAAATGGCTTCTCTTTTGAATAATGCAAATGTGTTATTTTTAACACCACCCGCTCCCCCCCACCCCCCCCACCCCCCCACCCCCCTTTTTTTTGGGATAAATCTTATGAAATTTTCATTTTCATTAGGGTCTTCCGAACCATTTTTGCAAGGATCACCTACCAACTCGCGATGTAATAATCAATTTAGTCGATGAAAATGGGGACGAGTTTGAAACAAAATATCTTCATGACAAAAAGGGTCTCAGTGGTGGATGGAGAGGTTTTTCTATTGCTCATGAATTGGTCGATGGGGACGCACTCGTTTTTCAACTAATAGAGCCGACAACTTTCAAGGTAATTGTTGATCTATTCTTCAGTTTATGTTTATGAAATGTGTTGTTTGTGGTCTTCTGGAAATATCTTTTTTTTGTTTTTTTTGGTTTTATAAAGAAAAGTTATATGCTGCTAAACGTGAATCTTGTTTCTTATGGTATAACGTAAGTTTCCACCTATTGTATGAGATAAACACAATTTCTTTTTAGTGCTAATTAAGTTCTTGGTCTTGGAATATACAGACTTGTGAACACTTTAAAAAAAAAAATTCACATTATAGTTGTTTTATTTGCACACTTGTAATGTGCAGGTTTACATCATAAGGGTGAATGATGGGGGAAATGGCAGCGACTGACGATTTACCAACTGAATTTGAATCAGGTATATGCTTGTTCTAGGAAATTATCTAATAATTAAATGTTAGTCTTTTTGTTCATTGAATTTTGATGCCATCTGTTTTATCCAATACGTTAGTATTAGCTTGGGAGTTGGATGCTAATTTTTATTAGTGGATATATGTATTAAATAAATTTATGTTTAATTTCATAAATGTAAATTTTAGTATAACGGTGCAACACTTTGGTTTTGCAGGTAGGTACCTAACTTTTTGGCAATTGGCCACGTTTTGATTAGGGATGAAGATTACTCATGTTGGCAAGAAGTAAGCTGCTTTGCTGTTTGTAAAATTAAGTTATAACCAAAACATTTATGCAAAAGCTTATGCTAGCCTCAGTTGAACAAAATGATTTATCTATATTGAACCACCACCGGCTGCAATTGCTCACCAATCCTTTTCTTTTTTCTTTAACTATTGTCCTTTTAATTTCCCACTTGCTTCTAACTTGTCCTTATTTATTACTCTCTGTTTTTATCAAGTGTTATCTAGAATTTATGCTAAGAATTACGAAAGATATAAATTTGATTAGTACATTCTTAGTTAATTAATAATATTTTTAATTAAACTTTATTCCCACTTTACTCATGAGTATGAAGTTGAAAAAAAAAGGTAAAAAATATGGACTACGTAACTTTAACCGCCAACAAATTACCTAATCACAAATCTTTAATAAGTTATTTTTCATAAATTTTACTATTCTATTAATCCCTTAAATCACCAATTATTATTTTATTTTTTTATATTAAAATAACTTTAATTATTATATTTTCATCTTATATTCATTCAGGCCCTGCCTGTTTGAGCTTATTAGATGAGTTTATAGTTTATTCTCACCCAATAAGCTCTTTTAAAGTGCTTGTTAAATTTTTTTCAAAAAGCTAGTGATAACTTATTGGACCTAATAAGCAACTGTTAGGAAAAAGTTACAAAACGTAGTTTTTTTCCATTAGCTCTTTATAAAAATATAAAAATCTCATTTTTATCCTCCAAATTTTTTCACAAAATTATTTTTCTAGATTAACGGGTCATAACCCGTTAGACCATCTGACCCGATATTATAATGTATCAGTTTTTGTACTGTAATGTATTGGTTTTTGCATTATAATGTATTGATGCGAAATTTTGTAGTCCGCCTAACAAGAGTGTTGCCCCCTTTTTCTTTCCCTATAAATCTGACGCACACACAAAGTTGTGTGGGTGTATTTTATTTTTTTTTTGAAAATCTTTTATTATTATTTTTTCAATTTAGTGATAAAATTAGTCTCCCATTCAAAATTCACTCTTGATTATTTTTGTTGATAATGCCTTTTTTTTCTATAAATCTGCCGCAGATTTGTGTGGGTAAATTTTATTTTTTTGTTGAAAATCTTTTATTATTATTTTTTTCAATTTAGAAATAAAATTAATCATCTCATGCAAAATCACTCTTGATATCGATGTTTATAATATCATATAAAAGTTTTAGGAATTCAATGCTTTATTTGAACTTGAATTTTAGAATAATTCTTCTTATTAATTATTATTTTATCTTTAGTTTAGAGTTTTATTATTTTTTCTTAAATCTTCAGCCAGAAGAATTTCCAAGCCCAATTAACTTGAAACCGATTATTTATTTAAGGAATCTACTTTTCGACCAGTAGATAATCAAGTAATATTCAATTGGCCCAAATGATGATTTGCCGGAATTAAAATCGTTCGTCTGATGAAATATTTTACACAATAATCAACACGCAATAATACAGTATTCTAAATAGTCTCTCCAAATAAAGCAACTGATGACTTTTTCTTTAATTATAATGCGCATTGAGATTTTGGTGATGCATTCTTGTGAGCTCATAATTTTGCAAGACGATGACTGAATGTTGGATCAATGCAGACAATAACCTGCAATATTCAGAAATAAAAATTTTAAATTGTTGACGAAATTTGTTACAAATTTAAAATAATAATAACAATAATTTGGTTTTTGAATAAAAAAAATACCTTTCCAACACTTTTGCCAGAATGAAGATAATCAACCGCATCAGCAACAGAATGAATACCCAAGAAAGGTTTGGGGTCGACAACAACCTGTCAAACATAAATGAATCAATGGTGAAAATGTAAAAAGTAGAGATTAACAAGACGAAGCATAAACATTTACTTTACCTTGAGCTTCCCCGATGAATATAGATGTACTAGCTTATCTAGATGTTCTTGCCAAAGGTGAGCATATTGCACTAAGAAAAATCCAGCCTGTTGTTGAAATTTTGGAATTTAACTTTAAGAACAAAATGCACAAATACCAAATTATTGAAAATTCCCTTAAATCTATCACTACTTACCACGGTCTGACTCTTTGCTAGAATCTTTTCGCATAACCCTGTATAATTTCGTGGGGCCCAACCATGTTCTCCTTGATACTACAATCACGTAAATTTTATTAGTGTTTGTGATATGTCATCGCAATGAATTGAAAAGTAACTTTTGTGATTTGTAGAAAATGATAGACGTGCAAACCTGAGAAATCATCCCGATCACAACAAGACGTCCATAGTTTGCCAAAGCATTCAAGGATAGATCAAACATTTCACCGCCAACGGACTCGTATACAATGTCAACACCTTTAGGGAACTCATCCTTTAGAACCTGGGAACATAAAAGCATAACAAACATGTCGGTCAGATTCAAGTCTTTTAAGCTGAAATTGAGAACACGTTTAATCTTTGCTGCCACATGGTATTTATAGAGCTGGCTATATCCTCACTATGAGAAAATCTTATTTCACACACACACATATATATCACAGTACATTTTTTACAATTATTGTAAGCCCACAGCTTTAAAGTGCTGCATATATCTCTGATTGTCAGTTAAGATTTTGCTAATTCTACCTTTTCTTTTTCTTTTTTATTATCCAAGCAACTTATGCATTATAGAGGCTAAGAGCAGAAATAAGTTTTAGAGAACCATACAGTTTTGATGTTTTCGGTTTTGTAGTCGATGACTCGATCCACTCCCAAATCTTTCAAAAGCTTGGCCTTGTCTTTTCCTCCACATGTTGCAATGACCTTATTTCCAGCTAATTTTGCCAGCTGCGCTAAGACAGTCCATTATACATTTTCATCAGAGTAACTAGATAGGGATGTTATTAAAATATAGAATTTGGACCAAGGAAATGATTGAAATAAATGCAAAGTGTACCTGCACAGCAAATTGCCCTGTTCCTCCTGCAGCAGCAGTGACAAGAACGTTTTTCCCCGACTCCATTTGTGCTGCCTACAACATTAACAAAAGAAGAAGGCATTGCCCGTGTTTGGTAGTTAGCGGTTTGGCACAAAATGAGAGGTTTTGACTCAAAATCCTCTAATTGACTTGTTTGGTAATCAAAGTTTTAAATCAGCTTTTTGGGTCCAAAACACTATTTTAAAAAAGGCTGCATATAGGAGTTTTTGAAGAGAGAGGATTGAAAATTTGGTTGAAATTTACAATTTTATCCTTGAGCTATAAAAACATAACATACTTTTCATTAATTTAAATAAAAGAAATTCTTTACAACTGTCATTCGGTCTGAATGCTACATGAAGTATCTATCACTTTTTAAAAATTAGATTTAGTATATTTTCAAATTAGCAACACAATAAATTTATATATTTAAATATTTTAAAATAATGATGTTTTGGTAAATGTTTGTATTAATATTCAATAAGCTCATCACATAGATCTGTATTATAAACACAAACATATCAATAATAGATTCTGTCAATGTCCTTATTGCTCATTTTACTCGATCAAGTAGCTATCAGCTCTAACCTATTAACCAAACACTTTATATAAATCGCTTATACAATCAGCTAGTCAAACCAGCTAATATAATCAACTATCCTCTATCATCTAATACAATCAACTATCCTCTATCATCTAATACAATCAACTATCACCTATTCACTAATTGCCAAACAGGGCACTTGGATATGATCTAATGTTGAAATTTTTTATTTTTGAAGATTTTTTTGAAAATTTAACTATTCGCTCTCTTCCACACTTTTCTCCCACCAATCACTTCAACCCATTTTTCAAAAACCAACATTCAATATCTAATCATTATTACACATTTTTTCATAACATTCACTATTTTCCCACTCACATAACTCTAACTACCGATCATATCAAATCATTTGTTTTATACTAATCAGCTTTAATAATTTCATTTTCATCCCATATTCATTCACACATTCAAACAATTTCATTCTACTTTAATAAATAAAAATCAACACTATTTTCTCTCATTTTCAAAATGAAACGGTATCCAATTGCACCCTTAGCCACTTTCAAGTCAAAGCAAAAGGAAATTAATCTACTACCAAGCCAAGAAAAGAAAAGGTCATTAACTGAGAAGAAAAATGTATCTCAAGTAGCAGTGCATAGATTAAATACCTTGTCTAAAGCTATTGATGCTGTCAATCCGGATGTGAGCATTGCAACGACTTCTGGATCTGGTCTGGCCACAGGAAGGATGTGTTTTGATGGAACCTAATTAAAAGAGAAGCATGTGCTTGTTATTAACCTCAAAAAAATGGACACGAGAGGGGAAAAAAGAAGTGATATGAATATTTCGAAGTCACTAATATTTTACCATTGTGAATTCAGCATAACCTCCAAATGTCATGATTGCAGCAGGAGTGCCAACTTTCAAATGTTTAACTGAATCGCCTATAGCAGCAATTACACCCACAGCCTTCAGAAAAAGACCACCCTCGTGATATTTTCTTGGAGATAAGGCCAAGTCTTTTAACTTCAAGCTTCAAAAATAATTTATGAACATAACCAAAAGAACACAAGGTTTAGGATTTTCCTTACCTCGAAGCCAGCATCAAATGGAAGCTGGGAGGCAATGTCTTTCTTGCCCCCACTAAAATACCTTCCAGAGCTAAAATTCACCTGTTAACAAATTGCTCTCATTAATGAACATATCAACTTTAAGAGAGATAATTTACTCCTCGACACAATCAAGTTATCTTTGATAATATCAGATTTCATCTCTAATTATTCATATACTATATGGAAGATCTTTAACTAAATTTGAGGAGGCTCATAAGAAATATGACGGTCTGGAAAATATGTAATTACTACTTATTTTACACATCTTTGCTTAGTCCAATCATACCCAATGTCATATATAAAATATAACAGTAAATATGAGAGAACAAACTTACATCACTAGCGTTGACCCCAGCATATATGATTTTTAAAAGAACATAATCTGGTTTGACCGGCAATCTCAGTGACGCTTGTACTACACTTGTCGCATTACGGAAGTTGTGACTTAGAGTGTGAACAACTCTAGTGGACAAGATCAAAACAAAGAATATTAAGATACAAATATTAGATCAATAGCTTGCAAACAATAGCAGACTAACTGGCAAATTAATATTTTTGAAGTAGGAATGCATATTCACTTTTGAAAAAGGGAAACCCATTATAATACCATTCATACAGTTATCAGCCACCACTCACAAGATTGAAACAGATCATTTATAATTTACGGTATTCATTACCTTCTCTGATTACATTCTACTCAAAACTTGGGAAGATAAAATGTGGCAGAGATTATAAAACACATTAACAAAATAATACAAGGAATAATAAGAGTTTATAGTTTGCTCAGTTCATTTCACAGAAACCACTCCCTGAAATTCAAGGTTTTGTGTAACCAACAAAAAGCTAGTGATGCTTTACAGTCCTATCAATATATATTCTCATAATTCACATGAATGAACCATGCCACCTTGAATCCCCTAAATGGTTGACGCAAGTCCACTTACATCTTTTCAAAACCTTTGGGGATTTTAATATTCACCGGGACCACATCTGGAGATTTTCTCCTCGAAGTCTTAGGGCGTACACGATATTTTTCTTCTTCAGCAGGAGTTGGCCAATACTCCAATCCTCTTCTGTTAGATATCCACAAGCAAGACCCAGCTTTACTTTCATCGCTGATAAGCTCAAAGGCACCTACATAAGTTTGGAACTAAAAGATCAACCTAAAAAGTAAGGACATAGTTTACTAGAAGAATAGCAGTAAATACTTCTACAAGTTTTATATAATCAAGATTATTTGAGGATGATGTGCTTATTCTGCAAATGATGAAAAAAGCAAGAAGAGAATGAGCATAAGCAAAATGAAATCATCCTCAATATGTAAGTTAAATATCAGTTGGAACAATTTTTACCTTTCACAACCATTTCCATAGGCATGAAGCCCCCAATATTCTCGATAAAATTAGGATCCATCTTAGTGGCCAAGTCGGTTCGAACATACTGCAGAAGGTAATTATTGAGAACGACATTCAAAGCTTAGCAACCGCAGCAATATCTCTATCAGATAGTTCTTGTACCATCAAGTAGACTGAAAGAGAGATTTCATAGGAGCAGCAAAGATAATTTTAAGAAATTTACACTGTAATTGCAAAAATCTTTGACAAAGTAAAATGCTCATACGACGGTGGTTCTTTTTGAAGTTCCTTGGTGGTGTGTGTTCATTTGTTCTTTCAAATCTACTTTGTTCTATCTACCTGTAACTGGTTCTTTTCTGGCAAGACAAGTTTGTTCCATCGCAATCCTTGACAAGATTTAGATCAAATTGAGTCTCTGGTTAAAGCTAGAATAATTCTAATGTCTGTCCTTAAGAAAATGAACTCAGCCATTTTTGTACTGTCCAAGGACATACATTGTTTTTTCATTGACAAAGCCTCCATTTAGAAATAAATAAGTTGATGAATATGAGTTTGTTAGCCATTCTAAAACTACTTTCTAGGAAAAACTCTCTCTCTCTCTCTCTCTCCCCCCTTTCTTTCTTTCTTTCTTTCTTTCTCTCTCTTTTTTTTTTTTTTGTGACTGAGCCTCCATTAATAATGTAATGTAAAAATGTAGCTCACCTCAGGGCAAATTACATTAATACGGATCCCTTGACGCTTGTAAAGAGCCAGTGATCTGGTGAATAGAACAACTCCCCCTGCAAATTTTTTTATTTAATTCTTATTAGCCAGAAACAAGAGTATGGTGATACAGACATGAAAGACAGGCACAAGACAAAGCTACACGTCAAGAATAAGTACATTGGATATTGGAATAAACTAAAAAATAATAAAAAGACATCCAAGTATACACGAATGGGAAGAGCAACAAACCTTTGGTGCCGGAGTAAATAGGGTCAGCATACATTGGGTATAACCCTGCAGCAGAACCTACATTAATGATCACACCAGGTTTTTTAGTTCCTTGCATTGCTCCAATCTGTGAGCCAAATCACAATTAGTACATAAAACTATGGGAGAAAGGCTGGGGCCTTAAATCAACATGTAAATCGCTAGATAATCAACGGAATTCAATTAATTACTCTACGCAGCAAGCTTAAATCGAATAATTACTCAATATACCCAGCAAACTTTAGATGCAAATAAATCACCAAAAAAAATTCAACCCATACCGCGAGTCGAGTGGATTCGATAACTGCCCCCAAATTGATATCAACAGTGCGTCTCCAGGATTTAGAGCCATCAGTCTGATCATTATGAAACGGAATCGGATTCGCAATCCCGGCACAGTTGATACAGATATCCAATCCTCCATAAGTCTGAATATGCTTCCGGAATGCCGCAGTAAGTTCATCTGAACACAAAATCAACATATACATACTTATTCCACCAACAAATCAAGCGCTGAAGCAAAAATAAATTAATAAATAAAAATATGTTCAGTGCGTACTCGAGTCAGCGACGTCACACTTGACGAATAGCGCAGGTGGAAATTCCGGTTCACCGTGAAACTTGGAAACTTCCTTTTCAGCTAGTTCTAACACCTGTTTCCCATTGTCTTGATTAAAATCGACGATTGAGATGAAAATTCCTTTCTGCGCGAGCGCCAACACCAGTGCTCGACCGATGCCGGATGCGCCGCCGGTGACTAGAGCTGAGAGGCCGGGCCGGAGCTCCATTTCCGTTGCTTGGAGGATGATTGACTTATTGGATCGATGAATAATTAAGTAATTAGTGTGTACGTGCGAACATTTACTGTTTGCTGCTTTCTCTGACTTCTACGTGGGTTTGAGCTTTTATTACGAGCAGAGACATTATTATTGGTCTTAAACTTTCAATTTTAGATTTTTTATATTAATATATATGATGCAGATGTGGGTATGATGATTTGAAGTCAATGTGGAGTTTTCCATTATAATATTGAAACAATAAATCTATACGGATCAACCATGGATTTTAAAGTCCTCCCTCTTTCTCTCTCATTTTCTGTCACGTCATATAGTCCTTATTCTTCTATAGTTACTTCATAGTGTAAATAATAATTTTAATACTCACAATTAATATTTAATTTAAAACATGTATTCAGATAACATAATATCTATCTATATTTTAAATAATTATCGTGAATTTAAAATAATTTGTTCTCTGCTTGAATAATTACTCTCTCACGTGCACATATTTTTCTATATATTAATACAAAATTTATATATCTCTTGGTGATTCGGTGTTATCCGAACCTAATATTTATCTAATTTAGTATTTTTCATTTTATTATATTTTACCTAATTTAATACTTACCTAATATTATATTTTGCCTAATTCAATACTTTTCTTTTATTACATGTTACCTAATTTAATATTTTCTTTAACATATTTTTTGCCAAATTAATATCTTACTTTTAATTTTCTAATATAAAAATATAAATAAGTTATATCTAAAAAATCTATATAAGTTGAATTAGTTTTTATTTACAATAAAAGTTGAAATAATTTTATTATAATTCTAAATATTTATCTAAAAAAATAATGAGTTATATAAAATTATTACAAAATGGAAATAAATATAAAATATAAACTTAAATTTTTTTATATAATCCTAATATAATGAATTAAAAATAACATTAAAAATATGAAAAACTATTGTTACACCAAACAAAAAGCAAAAACAAAGTGAAACAAAAAAAATAAAATAACATAATACTAATACTACAAATAATAATAAATTATTATATCTAGAAATATGAATATTAAATATATTGTAAATCTCTTTATCTAATCTCGATATAATTCATTGATGCACATATTATATATCTATACAAACAAATTAGTATCTTACGTAGAAAAAAAAATATATTACATATACTACAAGTTAGACGTACAACGTTTTTTCAATAGAATTATCAGTGTCTTATAAATTTTAATTTTTTTTATATCACATATTCACATGTACACGCAGGTGTATATTTTATATTTTTTTAAACTCAATTTTCTACGGAATTCCCCGTCAAGTTTAGGGTATTTTGATATACTTTACAACTAGTTTCGTGACTCGCTGTAAAAAACAAAACTTGAAAATTCTCTATTTCGTGACTCACGGTAAAAAATTTGCAAAATCTTTAATTGTGAAAACCAGCCTTAATGTAATTAGAACAAGTAATGTTCTGATTTGTGTGTAAGAATTATTTATTGTTATAACAATACAAATAATGTTACAATTTATATGTATCATTTTCAATATTATATATTCTTTTGGTATTTTTAATAATTTTACTCTTTTTCAAGTCCCGCATAATATGCATGTGTCTGCTTCACATGCTTCGTTTGACAAATAAAAAATTATGGTCTTTCGGTTGCTTAGGTTTCATCCGAGCCTAATATCTACCTAATTTAATATCTTCCTTTTATTGCATCTCACCTAATTTAATATTTTCATTTTATTATATTTTACCTAATCAATAGTTTTTATTATATTTTATTTAATTCAATATTTTCCTTTTATTATCCTAATATAAAAATACAAATAAGACATAATATAATAAAACACTGATTTTATCTCACATGCACGTTTTGAACTTATAAAAAGTGCGGAGTGATACCAAATGACACATGCGGGACACGGTCCAAATACATTTCCAACATGTTTTTCATATTTTATCCCATATTTCACCCTTTTAACGATTATTACTTGTATAATGAGTTGAGTCGTGTGAACGAATTGAATGAAGACGAACAAATTACTTTTAAACCTTGAATTCTAGTTGAACTTAATTTTATTTTAATTTTTAATTTTTACTTTGGTATGATTTTTAAATAGTCTAGTTCATTTTTTAGCCCCAAGTTTAAACATTATGTGATATTAATTTCCATATGGTCAAATCAAATATCCTCGATTGGTGTTTCAAGTATATTGTACTCATTATGAATCTTATGAAAACCTAATAGAATATTGATACATTTATAATGTCTTAGCCTAAATTAGAAAAGGATGATAAATGAATTATACATAACATTATAGCCCACACACATACATACATCACTTGTCTACTAAATGAAAAGATTCATATCATACTCCAAAAAGTTTTAAGGTAACGTGTACTTTTTTGGTGGTTTGGATGCTTGTTTGGCGAATTTTGGAGGTTTGGAGTCTTACTAGAATATAAGAATTATAATATATACCTAATTTAATATATTTTCTTTCAATTATATTTTGCCTGACTTAATTTTTGTATTTTATTATATTTTGCCTAATTCAATAATATAAAAATATAAAAGTGATATATATCCATAATTAGTTATCTTAATTAGAAGATAATTTTCTTATAAGATATTATTAATTAAACAAACTCAATTATGAAAATAATCTAAATAAGTTGAATTGTAATAAAAGTTATAATAATTATATTCTAAGAATTTCAAATGTAAAATATATGTAGATTATGAGTTATTTGAAATAATCTAAGTATATAACTAAATATTATAAACGAATTCAATTCAAATATTAAAAAAAAAATTATATAATAATAATTAATAAATATTGATTAGATGCCGGTACAATACGACATAGGTTGAGAATATGACAACTTTTGATTTCAAAGTATGTAACTAAAAATTATTAATGAATTTAATCTAAATATTAAATATAAAACTATTTAATAATAATTAATTAATAGAGATTAAAAGTGTTGAAAATGTGTCAATTTTTGAATTTTCATTAATATGTAAATAAATTAATAAATGTAATCTAAAATAAAAGAAATATAAATTGTTTAACAATAAAAAAATAATAGTTAATAAATAGTGATTAAACATTTGTACCTTGCACGAATTGAAAATATATATCTTTTACATATTTTTTTATATTTAGAAACTTTATAATTATCATAAAGATATCCATCTTTTGACAAATCTATATCTATATATATATAATTAGTGAGTAGGTCTTGGGTGAGACCGATCTCATAGAATGAGACCACATTTTACCATTTTATAAGGTGGTCCAAACCCAGGAAACAACCCAAACCCATACCCAACAACCCAAAACTGGACCCAACCCCCTTCAATTTTTTAAATTTGTCAGAAAAATAGTAAAAAAAATCAGAAAAATCTGAAAATTTGCAGGTTGATGCGCAACAATAAGACGAACAATCGTACAAACCAGAACTGCAAAACGATAAACAACGAATATTTGGTGAATTTTTCCAATTTTCAAATAATAAGAAGAACAATTAAAACAGTCCAGAATTGCAATATGAT
>BMAC01000089.1:448271-540290 GCA_014905375.1 Phtheirospermum japonicum
GCCCCGACGGGGATGTGGATTACCCGCTTTAAGCGGGATGGGATGGGGGCGGTATGATATTGTGGATTTTTGCGGTGTGGGTACGGGGATGGGGATAAGGTTTCCCCCGCCGGGTACTCGCGGTACCCGTCCCCTTTTGAGACCCGTTTCAAACCCGCATATATTATTATTTAATTATTATTTTTTTATATTTTGAACTATTTTTAAATGTAATAGACTAAATGTTTGTCATTTATTTGAATTTTATTATAATTTTTTTTTTATATTTAAATAGACCTAAAAATCAAGTTCCGTAATTTTTTTTTTAGTTTTTTAAGTGATAAAATGTAGACGGGTACAAGCGGGTACGAACGGGTATACGGATGGGGGCGGGTGATTGGGTATTGCGGGGGCGGGGCGGGCGGGCGGGGATACCCGCTTAGTTTGAAGTGGGGGCGGGGCGGGGATGGGATGACTTTTTCAAAGCGGGGACGGGGGCGGGGGGCCGGGGGTGGGGACTCTGGGCCAATATTGGACTGCAATGCATTGAAAGCATTGGAAGTCGTTAGTGCAGTGGTAGTAGAGGGGACGGAAACCGGACGGTGTTCCGTACGGGTGCGAGCCTTCTGATCCCGAGAATCAGAACGTCGACGGGAGCGTCGGTGTTAACCGTCTACCAATCGTCGTTAACCACATTATGTGCGGTACAAGGTTTACGAGCAGGGTAAGAACCAACAAGGTGTCCCACCGTTTTACAATACGAGCAAAAATCCGGAAGGCTCTCGTAACCTAACGAAATATAACCACAATATCCCTCACGTTCAATCATGACAGTTTCATGAAGAGTATAACCAAGATTTAACTCAACCAATACACGAACAAAGTGGCCGACAGAGCCATTAAGAGAGCGCTCATCAATTTGCAAAGGTGTACCAACAACCCTAGAAATATTCGAAATGAAAGACTTTTCCCAATATTCAATAGGCAACTCATAAATATGAATCCAAACCTGAGAAGATGTCGATGGCATCTTATAAGGGTTGAAATTAGGAGTCCAAGGGAAGAGCTTAAGAGTAAAAGAGCCAAGCTTCCAGGCCGACTTGGTAAAAGCACGGTTACGATCCTCGGCCAGAGCGAAAGAAATACTAAAAAAACCTTTGCCAAGTGGAACGAGTTTCCAATCTCCCGTGATGCTCCATGTAGAAGACATTCCCTTTTTGATATCAGCGATCAAAAGGGGTTTCGAGCCTTTCGGTTGAATAAGGCGGCCAATGAGAGAGTCACGCAAAATCAAGACACGAGATTGATAAAGACTTTCATCAATAGTCAACGAAAATTAATCGCTTTTCTTGAGTGGAGGAGTCCCCGAGGAATGAATCACTGGAGACGGACTTGGAAAAGCGGGCCGGGCTGCAGGACCCTGCTGGGCTGCAAGAGAAATAGGCTGGGCCTGAATGGAATTATCCAGCTGGGCTGCAATATAATGAGTCTGGGCTTGATTGGAAAGTTGGGCTGCAAAAGGATGAGACTGGGCCTGGCGTTGGGCCGTGACGTTTGTCTGGGCCGCATAAGAAACCGCATGGGCCATATTGGAAGCCACATGAGGCAATGAAGAAGATTTGGCCTCGTAAGGCAAAAAAGAAGATTGGGCCACCGAATTAAAGTTATTACAACCCAAAAAAAAGAATAGAACCAATCAACTCCTTATGAATGCATGCAGGCGGAAATCCGGGAGACGTTTCACGAAATTGGTTGACCGCCGACAAAACAGCTTCCGTTTCACGAAGAGAATCTTGTTGCGCAAGTATCGGCTGGCCAGAAGGGATCAATCTCATGTCCGTCGCAGAAGCAGATGGAGTGGTCGTAAAAACTGCAGAGGTCGCCGGAGATGAAAACGGAGAAGAAGAAGATGGCAAAAACTGAGTCGCCGGCAAGGATCCAAAAGAGATGGAGGCAAGGCCGGGAGTGAGAAATGCCTGGGGAAAAAAGTCGTAGTCTGTTGAACCCCGTTTTGGCTAGAAGACGTCGGCGCAGAGGGAAAGGAAAACGGAGATGCGGCAGTCGTCGAAAGCAGGGAGCCGCTGTGGGCCGAAGCGGTCTGCGGCAAAGCAGCCACCAGTGGCTTCCATGTCCGCCGTGAAAGCTGATGTGTAGCAGCCGGAAAAAATGTCTGAAATAATGGCAACGTTGGCGTGGGAGACGCCGTCACTGTGGCCGAAAGGGACTGTGGGAACGGCAGCGTAACGGTTGGCAGAGATTGGAAACCACCCCGCCGGAGAGGAAGAGACGCGGACGTCGTCGTGGATGCCGGAGGGGCCGTGGGCGGAAAAGCAAAGTGCCTGGAGTTGCTAGTAACTGCAGAAGTAGCGAAACCCAAAGAAAACTCATGCGTGATTTTTTTGCTGTTGCATGCAACATTAATTATGGAAGAAGGCTGATCTGCCATGACAATCGGAGAAATCGCCGACAAAGTGGGAGCAGCCGGCTGTCGGCTAGCGAATGTCGTGAGGCCGGCGGGATTCGATTCGGTTGGAAAATAAATAAAATAAATTATATATAACATTAACATTGATACATTGGATAACTTTTTTGTATAAAATATCAATATCATTTGTCACATATGATCAATTAACACAATTGCATTGCTCTTAATTAGTGCAAAATTAAGTTAACTTTTATTCGTTCCATTCCTGGAAGTTAAATAATAGTGGTATTTAATATAAGTTGAAAATTATTTGTTAAGAATGGAGGAAACTATTCATTCTACTTACTTCAGTCAATTTGAAGTAAATAAAAAACACAAAGGACTAAAAATGTATTTTTTTTATATGTTTAGTGTGAATTAATGCTATTGATCCAGATATCACTACTCATATTGAAAATGTTATAATGACTCAAATTTACTACATGAATAGTAAAATATTAATTTATTGTAATTACGTTTATATTATTTGAAGTTTTCTTATAAATTAAATAACGACGTAAGTGTTGATATTATTCAAATAATATTTTCTCATATATAGATGTCAACTGAATAACACAAGAGGCATATACTTTCAAAGAGTATATGGTATGAAATATTTCGGTAAGTTATGTCATTATGGAAATGAGATGAAGTTGAAAAGTGTCGACATACTATGAAAGAATAGAGATGAAGATATTGAATCCAATGATAAATGTCGATGTTGATATATATGTGCCCTTATAATGAAAGTAGTAATTTGTGGGCTTGATAAAGAATGAGATTCCCGAAGAGATTGCAAATATATTACTAGTGCATGCATCAACTCAAAATAAGAACATTATCGTGAAATAAATTCACATGACACTCTTTTTCTGGATGTGATTTTTATTCAAAAGGATTTTTCAAAATAAGTTTTTTAACGAGGCATCCCGATTACCACTAATACAAGATTTATTTAAAAAAAATTATATGTATTTCGATGAAATGAGAATATGAATTTGAAAATACTAATTGCATGTAAGCATTAGACAATATATAGTACTATCTCATATTGTGAATGGCATATCTCAAAATCCTTATTCACGAGAAACTAAATGAAGAGTATTGACTAATTTATATGATATACTCGTACAAATTCCAAAAGGATTTTGAGATACACGAAGCATACTTATAAAATATACGTTATACTCTTTCCCTTGACTGATGTTTTGTCACACTGAGTTCTCCTAACAAGGTTTTTAACGAGGTAATTTCAAAGCGTATTAATATGGACAATTTACTATTTGTTCTTCATTATGATTTTTTCCAATGTTTTTTTCCTAATTAGGTATTAACGAGGCATGTTCATGTTATGATAAAGATTACAAGAGAAATCAATACAATTACACAAAGATGTGAAATCAGAAGGAGTAGTTATGCTGTTTTTTTCTTCGATCTAGTTCATTCCATAAGTTTTTTTGACAATGTTGTAATGAGGCAACACATGGATACTACCACAAGAATGATCGATATGAGGGGGAGCGATTTATGCTTACACATCGCTCAGGTTTTGTCTCACGGGTTTTTCCTTAACAACGTTACAGTAAAATAGTATATTACAACACAAGCCCTACTACAAACAATTTTGAAGTTTATTCTAGCATTTGATTTTTATTCAATTAGTTCACGAGATGTTTATTTAAATAGTCATTTCAAGGAGGAGCGTTATAAATGATCATCACCAACTTTACTATTCAAAAATAGTAAAATATTAATGATCTTTATGTGTGAATAACTATTTTACCCATAATGAGATTATACAATTACGATTGTACCATTGAAAGTTTTCATAATATATAGGCTTTCATTTGTAATGAAAATTAAACCTAATAATTCATTCTCAATATTCTATCTCTATTTTCTCTCTAATTTATAACAGAAAGTATATTTATTTTAATATTGAAATTAAAATTATGTTTGGGAAGGTACGAGACTTACGATTTATATTTAGGCAAGTATTTGGATGAGACCGGTCTCATTATATGAGACCACTTTTAACCCAACCCAAGACAGTCCGACCCACCTACCTACCCGCCCCACCCGCCTACAATATCATTAATAAGAAAAATCATCCAACACTATTCTTCTCTTCACCCCTCTCTCTCTCTCTCTCTCCACACACACACACACACACCACACACCCCGTCTTTCTTCTTCACGATTACACACCACCACCATGAACCAACTCTCTCACACAGACGACGCGGGGATGCGAGTGGCGCAAGGAGGTGACGAAAGGGGCTGTATCAGATGGATGACGGATCTTGGTTCCAACTTAGGATTTAGCATGTGTTCGGGCTCGGTGGTCTTGGGTGGTGGTTACAGTGTCCATGGGTGTCAGTCACGGGGGTCGTATAGTTGGGATTGAGATTCAATTATCTCATTGAGGTCCTTTATTTTGGATAGTTAGAATTATGAAATTAATGTGATTTGAAATTTTAATTAAATTGTTTGGTCGTAAATCATGAGATGTAGTGTAGATTTATACCAGCCTTTGCCCTCTCAATCGATGCAAAAACTTGTTGTGGCTCTTCAAAACTTTATCTCTCAATATTTTGGATTTCCATCTCGTAAAATTATATACCTATATTTGAATTCACCTATGTGTGTATGTCTGTGCAGTGTAATTGTGGTGTTATGGCCTACTATGTTTGCAGGCTCTGAAGGTTATGAAGGCGCTGAAAAAGGCACAAGTGGACAATGAGGAAGAGAAGCTTATAGGTGAAGGGTTGGAGATTGAATTGAGAAAATGGGAGATGCACAAGTTCTTTAAGAAAGGGGAAGAAAGTAATAAAAAAAAAAGGAGAAAAATAAAAATGGAGACCTATACGAGAAATTCAAAAATGATATTAATTGCATTTTGGTTTTAGAATTTGTCTTAGTTTAGTGGTACTAGTGTCGTCCCCTGAGCAGAGATACTTACAAAGATGTGATTGCCAAACTTTTCCTAGGTAGAGTTCCTCGAGACATGAGACAACTCTCCACCAAGTTTGGGATCATTCCAAACCCGGTTGGGCAGTGGGGCATTAGGGTGACGATAGGCTGTCAGCTTGCGCGCAAACAGGACCATGAAGTGGTGAGCAGAGGATCTTAGCGCATGAATTTTGTGAAAATATTTTTATGGTGAATTTGTACAAGAGTGAGTAAGGTCTCCACCAAATTTCATCACCAGACGGTTTCGTTTGAGTAGAAAACGATGTGAAAATTCGAGACATGACAGTTCAATGAGTTGGTCATTTTTCTTGAGAGTGGGAAGTTATGTATGTTTTGTTGTAAACATGATGTATGTTTTGCTTACAATTTTCTATTTCATATTTACAAAACTGTACATTGATAAGCAAATGGGATTTAGATATATTGAATTTTGTGTTTACTTTTATGATTGCCTTCTTCATTCTACATTTTATATAGCTAGTTTTTGTTATCTTAATCATTTTTTTTGCAATAATTAAATTAGTATGCATTGTTCGAACTTTTAAATTAGAAAAATCAGTTAAAGTATCTTAAACAGTCATTAAAGTATCAAACTATATGTAAAGTATAACAACATTATGATATCAAATTTTTATGTTTTACATTTCATAGTTTCTTAGAATTGGTTGTTAAAGTATAACAAAATGTAATTAAAGTATCACAAATTCAGTAAATATATTATAAAATGTAATTGAATTATCACACTATTTTGCTTAAAGTATTACAATCCCTAGTAATGTATCACAAAAGTATTATTTTTAGCGTTATTTTGGTATATTACACAATTTTTAGTAAAAGAATCACAAAAAGTAGCTCTATGTATCACAATAACAATTAAAAGTATCACCAAGAGTTTTTGGTCATATCGAAAGTACATAAAATTCAACAAAAAACATAATAAAGCGATTTCTTTTAGTAAAATAAAATAACACATTACAATTGTGACGAATATAGAATTTATTAAAATTAGCAAGCTTGCAAATCAACCTTTTCGTATTTCAATAAAAGCTATATTATTATTAATAAAAGTATTAAAATATCAACCTAAAGTATCAAAAAACTATGTAAAAATATCACAAAATATTGTTACAGTATCACAAAATATAGTTAAGTGTCATATGTTTTTTTTATTAATTTAATTTTTGTTTATGTATTCTTGTAATGAATTGTTACGGTAAAGTGTCACATCTCTTTGATGTATGATTAATGGTTTCATATCTATTTTACATAAAGAGGTGGTTACCGTAGCACAAAATATAATTCAAGTTGCACAAAATATATTCCAAATATCACATGTTTTTAATATTTGATTTTTATTTTCACCTTTTTTTTTAATAATAAGTTCTTAAAGTATCACAAACAGTTGTTAAAGTATTACAAACAATTTCCAAAGTATTACAAAACATTTTAAAAATATTCTTTCAATCATCTAGAAATTATGAAACCAAGTTTGACAAAATTATTACAAATCCGCAACATTGCATAGTTAATGATGCATCTCTACTATTTAGTCGAAAAAGTTTGTTGAATGCCATAATTAAAGTATTAACAAATATTGTTAAAGTATCACAAAATATAATTATAATATTACAAAACATTGTTCGTCGTCTATTCGTTGCCGTCAAATCGAACCATCACTAAGACTTTCTTCATCACGACATTAAGCCCCAACAACACAAAATAGTACACAATACATACACATACATATACGCACACCACCACCACAATCACAACCCCAACACGTCAGAACACGCACTTGCCGCAACTCTCTTATCCGCCCCATCCAAGTTCTGGCTAAATAACTTCTCAATTTGTCGACATTCTCATAAACCCTAAGCTCCTACCGTCTTTTATTCCCTGAAAAAGCCATAATTCTACACAACAATTCAAAAATAATTTAATTGGGGATAAAATTTCAGTATAAAGACGAAATAAAATTAGAAAATATTTCAGTTTAAAAGTATCACAATATCAACCTAAAGTATCACAAAATATATTTAATTTGATAGCAAGTTTAGCACTTTATTCACCCAACACACAAAATGTCACCAATTAATCTCGAGTTCATCTCTTCTGACCAAACGCTGCAAGTTTCTTAAACCATCAAAATCCAAAGACCAATTTATACCCAAAAATTATTGACATCTTCGTGCAAGAACACTAGCCCTTGCTGCTTTTTTGAATGGTAACAATGAAATTATGTAAATGAGCATATCATCTGGTAGCCTACCATTTGAGTTCTACATAAGAAAAATCAAGAGTAAAACACTAGTGCCCCAGAGACAGAAATCAAAGTTAGAATTCAAGCACATAAAACAAATTCTGAATACAAGAGGGCAATTTTCAATACAAGTAGAAACAGCGGCAACAACTCGAACTCGTAGATTTCACTCACTCGTCTTTTATGCCTCCATATGTTCAAATAATTGTTACTTAAACTGAGCTAATTAATAGTACGAATTCGCCAATGTTGTTGGAATTTCACCACTGATATTATTAGATAAGCTGAAAAAGAAATCTCAACTATACAAATTTATGAAAAATATCTTGAACATTGGCCGATAAATTATACAACGATAAATCGACATGAACGAGATTACCAATATGATTACTCAAAGGCCCCCAAAATCGACCTTCTTGTGTGTGTGTGCGCGTATATATACACACACACACCACACACACACATATATATATATATATATATATATATATATATATATATATATATATATATCAAACTTGTTAGATTAAAAAGAGTATCAGGCAACTCACCAGAGAGAAAATTTGTCGCAAGGCTGCAATTCTAGGAGGAAATCTGCGAACTTCAAAACCCTGATTTTGTTTGGGTTTATGCAGATTTGCACAAAAATTATCGAAAACATTAAACGTATGGATTGAGACCAGGTTTATAATTTTGGAGCTGACCTTGAAATTTCATCACAACTCAAACTCGTGGTTTTTAAATTGGGTGATTGAAGAAGTGAATTTGGGATTGTGCATCAATCAGACTCGAAGCAGACGTCGAAAAGCATGATTTTTCCATCGATCGTCATTGCTGAATCAAGCGCCGAAGCTATGAGGTAGGGTTGCGTTTTGGGGTTCTGGAGAAGAAGGGTTGCGCTTCACGAGTATTATTTTGGGTCTCTAATAAGATTAAGGGGGTGGATTTGGATTTTAGGGCGACTTACATGGACGGGCGGGTTCAATAGATGAATTGGGTTAAAGTGATTTCATCCTAAGAGACACATGAGATATATGCTTACATTTAATATTAGTGCACTTTTTATTTTGGTAATTTGAATATAATTTTGTAATTTTAATATTCTAAAAAGATAATTTGTATCAAAATGTTAGACTTATTAATAACATTGCTTAATATACTAAAATTAATTTACTCACATAATTAATAAAAAACCAAGTGAATAATAAATAATTAATTAAATAACGATTGGCATATTTGTAAAATCAGTAGGGCTACATTATGGAGCCCTATAAATGACAGAATTTTTTTATAAAACCAGATAGGGTTCCATTACGGAGCCTTATATGACATATGACATTCACCCCACCGTGCATTTATAAAAAAAGAAACAAAAAATAAAAAAAAAATAATGATTAAGGGCTTAGATGAATGCCATGTCATTTATAGGGCTCCATAATTGAGCCCTATCTGGTTCTATAGAAGAACCGATAAATGACATGACATTAATTTGAGCCCTTAATCATTTTTTTCTTTTTATTATTATTATTATTATTATTTTTTATAAATGCACGGTGAGATGAATGCCATGTGTTATATAGGGCTCCGTAATGGAGCCCTATCTGATTATATAGAAAAATTCTCTTTTATTTATAATCATAAACAAACACTCTATTAAACGTGATTTGGACTTAGTAGCTATACCTTGGTGTAGTATATAAAAACTATATTTTTTATAATTAAAACAAAACCGGTCCACTCCACTATTACTTGAAGGCATGTGAATCACGTGATGAGATTTCTTACTGAGTTTATTGCAAAATATAGTTACTAAAACTTGTAACTATTAATCTAGTTAAATAGTTATTTCACTCGTTTACCAATAGGCGAATAGACATGATTTAAAATTTAGAACTACTAACACGACGAAACCTTTTTCCCAAATCCAAACACGGCTTTCCCAAAACAGAAGTCGCCTCAATCAATCTATTCATAATTAATTAAACCCTAAATACAAGGAAAGAGAAAGCAAAAAGGTCTCTCAATCCTGTCTGTATTTCAATTACCTGAATTTCACCTGGATGGAGGTTCGATCCTCCATCAAAACCAATTTCTGTGTATATACATACAACTTCCAGAAACCCTAATTGTGGAAAAGAGTACCCGCGAACAAAGAACTAAAATAAAATTTAAAGTAAGAATTTTGCATAAATCATAGGAGAGATGTTTTCGTGGAGTATTTCGAAATCCGCCGAGGCGATGTTCTCACGGTGGGCTATAAAACGTATTTGCAAATTTCTGTTGAAGAAGAAATTGGGGAAGTTAATACTGGGAGATATTGATCTTAACCAGCTTGATGTTCAGCTCGGCGCCGGCACAATTCAGCTCACCGATCTCGCGCTGAATGTTGACTATATAAACGAGAAGGTAGGTCGAAGTTTTTTTCTTCATATAATCTGATTAATCATGGAACAGTATTTGTAGCTGTTTTTGAGTTCTGTACGTTTATTTCTTTAGATATGAAGTATGATTTGTAGGTTATGGAGTGGGGATATCGTTAAACCTGAATTATGTATATGTTTATCTTTTGAATTAAGTGAAGATCAATTTTAAGTGTACAATGATTATGCAATTGTTTAAACAATTTTAACTCTGATTACTTTTCAGCTTGGGACAACAGCAGTTTTTGTGAAAGAAGGGTCCGTTGGGTCGCTTACAGTAACTATGCCTTGGAAGGATGGTGGTTGTCGGGTTGAGGTGGATGAACTTGAGATCGTTCTTGCTCCCCGTAAAGTGAAAGTTCATCGAGATGAATTTGAAACTTCCGATCACAGTAAAAACGGCAACAGTAGCACCAGCCCTGGCTTCAGAAAGCAAGATAATGACACTCTCAACAGCGGGGTAGCAAACTCGTCTGTTGATGTCCACGAAGGAGTTAAAACCATTGCCAAAATGGTTAAGTGGCTACTAACAAGCTTTCACGTGAAAATCAAGAAATTAATCGTGGCGTTCGATCCACTTCTGGAAGAAGAAAATAAGAAAGGTTTAGACAGAATCTTGGTGCTTCGGATTAGTGAAGCAGAATGCGGAACACATATTTCTGAAGATGCTTCTTCTAGCAGTTTCACCACGGATCATAATTTTCTTGGTTTAAGTCGATTAACAAACTTCGTAAAATTTCAAGGAGCCGTTCTTGAATTACTTCATGTGGATGGTATTGCCGAAACAACTATTGGCAACTGCTGTTCATCTGGTAACATGACTACGGTAATTTCTGGAGAAAATGGCGGGTTTTCAGGGAACCTTAAGTTAAGTTTACCTTGGAAAAATGGTTCGTTGGACATTCGCAAAGTGGATGCAGATCTTCACATTGAGCCTCTCGAACTAAGACTTCAGCCTAGTTCAGTTAGATGCTTCATCTTCATGTGGGACCTATTTAAAGGTGTTAGTGAGGAGATCGAGGACCCGGGTCATCACGAACCCTCTGATGGTTTTTCTGCTCCAAGTTCTTGCATGCGCCCTTCTGACGACAGCTTTGCTACCAACAGCTGCGTGATGGAGAAGGAACCAGTTCATAGCCTGCTGTCAGAGTCACATCTTATATCTGATTGGGTTAGTAGAAGCTCGAAAGATAGAAATGAAGAAGAACCAGACTTCGGGGCGAGGTTGGTATTTTTAAGGCGTTTCAAATTTCTGGGCAATTATTTTTTCTGAATTATTAAACTGCTTGAAAAACAAAATAGTAACTACACATTGAGCACATATTATAGTAGTTGAACCAGTTGATATTTGGGTCAGACACCAATGGCAACATTATCTTATGATTGAAACATGGGTGCTTGTCTGAAAGATGCAAATACTCAGTTGATCAATATCATAGTTATGATGGCTCAAAAGCAGATTATTCTTATTATACATGGGAGTGAAAAAAATCTGCTATTTTATTTCCGCTCCATTTGTATTACATGGGTGCTTGTCTGAAAGATGCAAATAATCAATTGATCAATATCATGGTTATGATGGCTCAAAAGCAAATTATTCTTATTTTACATGGGAGTGAAAAGATCTGCTATTTTATTTCTGCTCAATTTATATTACACTAAATGGGTTAAACCTGTTCTAAAATCTTTCTTCTATAAATTGTTTGCAGCGTGGACCAATTTTTTGAGTGTTTTGATGGACTAAGAAGTTCACAGTCAGCTTTGGGGAATAGTGGCATGTGGAACTGGACATGTTCTGTGTTTAGTGCGATAACTGCAGCATCCAACCTTGCCTCTGGGTCTCTACATGTCCCTTCTGGTATGTGCTTTATTGCTTATAGCCTTTCGTACAAATTTGTAATTGTGTACTACTCTATTAGTTTGATATGGCATTTAAGAAATCGATACGTTAAACTGTCTATATGTGTGTGATAAAATGTTGTTCAGGTTTTCTTATATCTGTTTTTTTTCCTGAATGTATTTACACTCACAGACATACGTAAGTTGGTGTTTTGTTACGTTTTTAACTACATTTGTTCCAGTACTACAATTCAACTATCCTTATCTTTCGGGATCTAATATTACCTTCTCTTCACCTGGGTGCAGAGCAGCAGCATGTTGAAACCAACTTTACTGCATCCATAGCAAAAGTATCTCTTCTGTTATCTTTGATTGATGAAGATCAGAAACAGTTTCCTAAAACGATGGATGATAAGGCCAATTCTGATTCCCGTATTCGTTGTGTGTGTGCACAGTTTGTTGACTTGTTTCTCACACTGCAGGTAATTATATGTGGATTCTCTTTCTGTATCTTTTGTTCGAACTTGTATGCTGCCTTTACTTGATTTCTTATGAATTCACTCCATTAACATAATAATGATTGCAAGGTCCACAGGTACGCCCTGTAGAAATGAATTTTGAAGTTATTGTGCAACATATTCAACTAGTTGATCACCTGTGCTCTAAAAATGATTTGGTGGATTACAATGTGAATGGTTGTAATGAGAATTCTGAAAATGCCTTGATTCGGAAAATGCAAGACGGTGTGCAAGGCGCTCTTCTGACTTTCCAGGACTCTGACAAAGATCCTGGCCGAGTGAATCGTTCTATCGATATTTCACTGAGCATGCAGGGGACCAATAGATGTTGTCGCATGACTAATGGCAAAGGTATCTGTAGGAACAATGCCAGTGTAACTTTGCTCAAAACCTCAGATGTCACTCGGTGCCATGTCAAGGTACTTTCAGATTCTTCTAGTGGCTCGATGATGGGGCCAACATCTTTTTCCTTAAAGCTGCCACCTTTTGTTTGCTGGGTGAACTTTGATCTAATTACTGCATTGCTAGAATTTCTGAAAGAGATGGCCATTTGTATCGAAACAACTCTCATGGGGAGTGATTCTGAAAAATTTGGATTTTCACGGTCAACTGATGTGTCAACCAAAAAAAAATTAGAGGGTAATATATTCATGCCAAATGCTAGGATAATTCTGTGTTTCCCTCCCCAAAAGCGTAAAGATCTTAGCAGCAACTCTTCGTGCACCCAGTTTATTGCTTTTGATTTTATTTCGCCAACAATGGGTGGGAAAGATGTTCGATATTCGAAGCCAACACCTGTTACTAGTTCCGACAAGAGACACACTGTGCCCACATCATGCTCCTTGAATTTTAATTTTGGTGACTTTTATCTCTTCTCTATTAGCTCAGCTTTTACAGAGAAGATTGTTGGAAGCAAAACCTACAACAGTCAGGAGGCTAGCTTTTCTGTTGAGAAGATTATATCTGTTGCGAACAGAACTGGTCATCTGTCTCTTATTAGTATGTTATGGCAAGAAGGCCCTGCCACTGGCCCCTGGATAGCAAAGAAAGCCAAGCTTTTGGCTTCTTCAGAGAATGGAAGGGGTGAAGATAAGGTTGTAGGAAAAGGTTGTGAGTTTTCCTCGGCTACAACTGTTAAAGACAGCAAAAGCTTTGAAACTCGCACTCGGCAAGAGATATTATCAAGCTCTGCATTTTTATTGCACGGAAAATTACCTCCTGTTACTATCAATCTAGACAAATCTCAGTATGTGAACATATGTGGCCTCCTAAATGAGATGTTTGAGCACTTGTCATGCAGTGTTTCTGAATCAGTCAGAACTAGGGAAGAACATTCCGTGCTGCAAACATCAATTCTGGTGGAATGCGATTCTGTGACAGTTTCAATGGCGATTGAGCCTGTAGGGGACAAGCGCTCACGCTCGGAACTTCCTGGTTCTTGGTTAAATCTGACTCTCCAAGTGGACAAGTTTGAGTTACTTTCTGTATCTAATATTGGTGGGATAAGGAGTGCCAATTTCCTGTGGGTGGCCCATGGTCAGGGCAACTTATGGGGTTCTATTACTAAAGGTTTACATCAGGAGTTTCTTCTGTTATCATGTAGTGACTCTACAATGGGTCGCGGTGATGGAGAGGGTTCAAATGTTTTATCCTCTAGGCATTCAGGTTCTGACATTATAAATTTCTCGGATCAAGAGAGCAATCTTAGCTTTACTTCAATTACTGTCATAGGTGCGACTATTGTTGCAATTGGGGCCCGCATGGATTGGTTTAGAACAATATCTTCCTTCTTCAGCCTACCATCTTCTGAATCTGAGCAAGCAGATGATAGTCTGGACAAGACGTGTGGATCTTCATTCATTCTGAATTTGGTGGATGTTGGCTTGGCTTATGAGCCATACTTGGAAAAATTGACAGCTAATCAAGATGCAGATCTTAAATCTTATGATCCGAACGCCAATGAATCTAAAAAGGAGCTCTATGTTGCTTGTATGTTGGCTGCGTCGTCCTTGAAATTTTCAAATACTACTATGGTTGATCGCAATGAAGGGGAACACAAAGTTAGCGTGCAAGACTTGGGTTTGCATATACGCATGGTGTCTGAACCGGAGTTGTTTGGCAGTGCTTACAGTGTAGATTCTCTTAGAAGGATTGGTTATGTGAAAGTTGCACAAGAGGCACATATTGAAGCAGTTTTTAGGAAAAACTGTGAGAATGGCCATGCGTGGGAATTAGAATGTGAAGGGTCACACATCGTGTTAAATACATGCCATGATACAACATTAGGATTACTTAGACTGGCTGATCAACTCCAAAATCTGTTTGCACCTGATATGCAAGATTATGTTGTGCACTTGGAGAATAGGTGGAATAATACGCAACAGGTGCATGAGATCAACAATGAGAAGACAGTAGGTGGTGAGTTTTCTCCATCACTTTCTCGGCCAGAGACTCCAAGTCTAGATAAAAAATCCAAGGTTGGGAATTTGATGGATGAAATATGTGAAGATGCTTTCCAGGTTGATAAGAACACTGATGGCCTCGCTAAATTTTTTGAATCACATCCTTACTCATTGGCCAGTGATAGTCTCCTTGAATCTAGTGGGGCTTCATCATCATCAGAAGAAAATGGCCCTGGGGTTATAGAAGAATATTTCTTGTCGGATTTACGCCCCCTCTCAGGGCTTGCTTTGAAACATCAGTCGTCTGACATTCCTTGTTGCAAAACTGGTGCTGTTGGAGGGGATCGAATAGGAAATGGTGGATGGTATGCAGGTACGTCACTAAGAATATTAGAAAATCATGCTTCAAAAGTGGATCAGATTAATGTGCCGAAGGCTGTAGACTTTGAAGCTTCGTCCAGTGATTCGGATCATGTTGATGTTGGGAAAGCTGAAGGTCGTATACTTCTTAAGAATATGAATGTCACTTGGAGAATGTACGGTGGTTCAGACTGGTCCAACATTCAGAGTACTTCTCACATTTCTACGCCAACTTGTTCAAGGGATGCGACGGTTTGTCTAGAGCTTTCCCTATCTGGTATAGGGGTTGACTATCATGTTTTCCCTGATGGTGAAATATCGGCCTCTAGGCTTTCTCTCACCATACAGGATTTCTGCCTGAATGATAGAAGTGATGATGCCCCGTGGAAGCTGGTATTGCTCAACTATCTCAACTTCAGTTCACCTATTTTATTTTATTTTATTTAAATGCTCAATTTCAAAATTTGGTTTGACTGTCAGATGCTTGGCTATTATCAATCCAAAAAGCATCCAAGAAAGTTCTCCTCAAAAGCGGTGAAGCTAAATGTAGAAGCTGTTAGACCAGACCCTTTGATCCGTGTAGAAGAGAACAGGTAATTTTCTTTCAACTTATTATTATTATTATTATTATTATTATTATTATTATTATTTTGGAGTAATTGAAGTCAATTTTTGCTGTTGCATGCAGGTTACGCATTGCTATACTTCCTTTGCGCTTACATCTTCATCAGAGCCAACTAGATTTTCTCATCAACTTCTTTGGAGGAAAAAATTCATCAACTGACTCCTCTCCCAGCACTCCCCCGAGTTTAAGTAAATCAGTAGAGCCATTTGAGACGAGTGACAATATGCAGGGTTGCAATATCATTGAGGAGGCATTTCAAACTTACTTTCAGGAAAGTTCGAATTTAAGTTATGATGAACTAATTGAAGCTTAGTTTGTTGACTATATGAACACTTGTGTTGATGTTGCTTGCTAACCACTTTACTCCTAAAACCGTGCCATATCAGTTATTTTTGTTGCTCCAAATTGGTTTCTCCATCGATCCCACTGTGTATTCAATCATACTGAATCATATTTCTTTGCTTTCTTCCAGAAATTTGACATATCTCCGATGCTAATTCGAGTTGATTACAGTCCTTGCCGTGTTGACTTAACTGCGCTAAGGGGTGGCAAGTATGTTGAACTAGTTAACCTTGTACCTTGGAAGGTAATATTCTGAGTTATGCCACTCTTCTTTAACTGATATTCATAATTCTTCATGGTGTCAGTTGTCAGCCCTACTGACCTCATCTGCACAGAAATGCGTGATTTAACCTTGGAACCTATCTCTAATGACTTCTGATGCAGGGGGTGGAGTTACAACTCAAACATGTGCAAGGAGTTGGTCTCTATGGCTGGGGAAGTGTTTTTGAGACGATATTAGGGGAGTGGTTGGAAGACATTTCCCAAAACCAAGTTCGTTTTAATCCGACCATGTTTCACTTTCTTCTGAATTCTGATATTCACGATTGCATGGGTTTTGATATATTTCATGTTCTGTAGATTCATAAATTGTTGAAAGGCCTTCCTCCAATTAAGTCACTGGTTGCTGTTGGTTCTGGAGCTGCAAAGTTGGTGTCTATGCCTATGAAGAATTATAAAAAGGATCATCGGGTTCTCAAAGGAATGCAAAGAGGTAGCCACGAATATGTCATATATTATGTAATTTTGTACAGGATGCAAACTCTCAGCTCGCTAAGAGACTATGGAAACATAATTGCTCGAATTTTTGGCCATTTAAGCTATTGAAATATAACTCCTGCTGGCAATTGACTTTTCTGAGTTTATTATTATGCCTTTGTTTTCATTTCATACCCTAAATTCTAGACCACTAACATGTAGTATTTTCCATTTTGAGTCAAACACTTACAGACATTACATCTTTTACTTGCTCTTTGTTGGTTTAAATTCAAGTCCGGTAAATGAACTTTGTTACAGGTACTTTCGCATTTCTGAGAAGCATTTCGCTCGAAGCCATTGGGCTGGGAGTACATCTGGCTGCGGGAGCTCATAACGTCCTCCTTCAAGCAGAGTATATTCTCGCTAGTATTCCGCCGTCTGTACCATGGCCAGTTGAAAGCAGAGTGGGTACCAATGTGAGATCGAATCAGCCCAGTGATGCCCAACAAGGAATTCAACAGGTCAATATTCCAACTCTTCTTAACTGTTGGTAGTTCAATATGGCGCTATATTGATTTATTTTTTTCTTTCAGACCCCCCCTTTAGGTTGGAAAGAAAAAGCATTTTAAAATTTTCCATAATTCCTCAAGATTTGTCATTGCTAATGCTTTGATTTATGGAATTTATTTTTTCTGTTGGCAGGCTTACCAGAGCATTAGTGATGGCCTGGGCAAATCGGCTTCTGCGCTGGTACAAAGCCCCTTGAAAAAGTACCAGCGAGGTGGTAGTGTGGGATCTGCTTTAGTGAGTGCTGTGCAGTCTGCTCCAGCTGCAGCCATAGCCCCTGCTTCTGGTGCTGCACGCGCGGTGCATTGCGCTCTTCTTGGCTTCAGGAACAGGTCCAGAATCCCTCTGTGTGCTCTTTTATAATTTATCATTTATTTTACGGTTAAATTAAAATAGGTAGCCTTGAGTTTGACCTAATTACCAAAAACCCCAGATAACTTTCATGATTACAAAACATCCACCCCCCACCCCTTATAATTTTATTCTCTTACAATTACCCCCTTTATGAGCAAACAACATTTCAAAAAAACCCTTCACGTTTATAAAAATTTTACACTTAGCCCTTAAGTTTAACACTGAATCAAACCTCAGGGTTATTTTTGTAATCTGAATGTTACCTTTTTCTTCTTCTTTTTTTTTTTTATTAATTAGGTCAAACCTCCAGGGTACTTTTTGTAGTTATCCCATTATTTTATTATCTTTTTTTTATTCTTATTATTTTTAATTTTATATTTGTACTTCTAATCACCCAATTATTGTGCCTTATTATTGCAACTCTTTTTATGGCAGCCTTGACCCGGAGCATAAGAGAGAGTCTCTGGAAAAATATATGGGCAGAACTCCACCTCAGGAATCCATGCAGTAGGTGCGCACGAAAGAAGTAAAATTACCATGCATTATATCAACAGTTAATGTTGAGATGCTTTTTTTTGTTTTGTTTTTTTTGAAATATTATTAATTTTCCCCTTTGTGGCAGCTGTATAAACGATAATTAATGAGATTACTGTCATGCCAGAGACAATCAGAAACTCTATAGCTACAGTCGGGAGCAAATCAATATCAATCACTCGATCTAGTTTTAGGTAAAGTATTTCATTGTGCAATGTGACCTGCAGCTCTTTCTGAATATACAAGCATCATTATTCTGCTGAATATACAATTTTCATTATTCTGTATGTCATGGAATAAATTCGTAAAACCAATGGTCCCAATTTTTGTTCCTTAAGGATCTTAATTTTCAATAGTTATTCTTGAAAACCAGGATCTTGCACCCCTTTAAATATATTAATTTGGTCTTGCTTTGATAAATATGTTCTTGCTTGAATGGTGTTCCTACTCGAGAAGTTACCTTTTAACATTTTCTTTGGGTGCGATTTTTTTTTGTTTTTAATATTTATAAATAATAGGGTATTCTTATCAGTTTATGTCATAAACATTCATAGCCGTCAAATTTGTGTGTCCAAGTATCCCGCTTAAATTTGTTTCTGGTACCAAAAGTACATATTCTATTGCATTTTATGAATCCATTTTTCAAGTGTGCATGCACTCATAGTTTAAGCAGATTTATTTATTTTTTATTATTATTATTTTGAGAGTCACTTTTGCAAATACTCATTTTTAGCTGAGAATCATTTACCCCCCCCCCCCTCCCCGTTTTATCCAGGCTGAAGCAGAGAATTACCTTTTTTTAATCATTTACATTTAATCATAATTTATGACATTTTGGGGCTAATTAGTTAACTTGAAATATGTTTGTTTTCAGGTGTACAAATGTATATATGATGTACAGATAGGAAGACTGCGTTAAAAGGGTTTTTTCAAGTCAGAAGACAAATCCTGTATGTAGATTGTGTATGTGTGATGATCGTTTGGTTTAGCACTTAAATTCGGGCCTTGTAATTGATCGTCATTGGTTGGCATTATTTGACCTTTCTTGTAATGTAACATTTTGCTTCGACTCCATTTTAGTGCTATATTTTTGCTGTAAATACACACACTGTAATCCTGAAGCAAAAGGCTTATTTTTTATTTTTATTTTTGATTTTGTATGGTATTTGTATATTCATTTTTACAACTGGTATTATTTGAAGTCTTTGCTACCTGGCAACAAAATCACATCATTCTAATTGTTTAATAGGTAAAATCAACGAAGGTCTCTAATTTGGTGGCGCAGTTTCAGCTAATATTTGTCCTACTTGCCGTTTGGATTTAAAATAATAATTAAAAAAAACTCTGAAAATAAATAAATAAAAATACTTGGGAAATATAATTACTATTTTTGGTGCGCACTGGGTGAATTCAATTTAGGAAATTCTTGATTAATTACTACTGAACCAGAAGAGAAATTAGAAAATACAAATTATTACATCAGAACAACTGCAGACATTTGTACAAAAATCTTTAAGAAAAGAGAGAAAATAGAAATTATTGAGAAGAAGAAGATCAAAGTAACATCAAAACTTTTACCTCTAAATTCAACAAATTACCACTTAAGTTCCACAACTTTGCAAATATCTCTCACCTCACCTTCAGAAGGTGCCATAAACATCCTCATCACACATTCTCCTGAATCTTCATTTCATCTATACTCTCCAAATTAGATCCATCACCATTCTTATCAGATTTTTTAGGTACAACATATGATCTCTTCAAACCTAACCTCTCCTTCCACCGGCTTGTACCTTTGGCTAACCTCGGCGATACAGCATCCTCGTCATCATCGCTGCCAGCAAGAAGCTCGTCTCGGAGAGTAGTTGTCGTTTTCGTGAAACTCTCCTTCGAAGGGAGCATTTTTCCCTTGAAGAAAATCTGATCAGCTGAGATCATAGTATTATTGGGGGCAGAAAATGCGAATTCCGAGGATACAGGGGCTTCTCTGTAAATATTCTCAAGCTTGATGGGCTGTTGAGGATCAGAAAAATCATTTGAGAATGATATTCGTGGGCTCATGGTATTGTACAGGCCTTGTTGTTCATTGTTGAACATATTTATGCATGCCATGGCCAAAAATACTTGAATTAAAGAAGCACAAAGTGAAGGGCTGCGGTTATTTGTATTTTTTTTTTTTCTTTTTTTGGTCTACTGTTGGAGTTCACATGCAATGTGAGTAACCCTTTATATAGGAGAGGAGTGGTATTCATGTGCATGCAGGATTTTTTATTTTTTATTTTAACATTTAGTGATAATTACGAATACACCCTGAAGTTTAGCTTAATTACAAATGACCCATTATTTGTCAATATTACAGATAACCCTTTTGTAATTTTAAAGATAATATGTAATTACATGCAGGATGTATTTGTAACTTTTAAATATAATTGAATTTTCTTGTATTAAGTTAAACCTTATGGGCGGGTTTTGTTATTATTATTATAAATGGTTATAAATTGCACCGAAGACTTGTATGGATAATATGGATGCCCTTTTGTGGATTTGCATGCAAAGAAATTTTATATTAATTTCTAGACAAGACCACCTCAATTATCGCAGTCTTTTCGGAGACAGAGAAAAGGATTTATTATATAATGATCTTCAACCAGATCTATATCATGCTGAATCATGCAATGTGTGTAAATTTTCAACTTTCTTTTTTCAATATATTTTGTAATCATTACGATTTTATAGTGATGCGGACCAAAATGTCCATACGTGATATATGTGAGTATTTATAAAATGCGACCTTATTTCGTGGAGAGGGTGTTCCTCTGGGAGGTGAGCGAGCTGAGTGGTTTTTTTGAGAAGTGGGCGAGCTGGTTTTGTAGAGTAGCGACCTGTAGTATGAAAATGAGTTCTCATATATGGTCGCGACCTCTTGTGTTTTGTGTTGGGTGATGAAACTCGTTTATGGGCTTAATACGAGTGGTTTATGGAGTCCTAGCGGAATGTATGGAAAGAATAAGGGGCCCAGGCCTATTCTGATAATTTAATTAAGAGAGATTTATTGTTTATGTGAACTTAACATATAGGAGTAATACTAATTATAAGACACTTGTGGTATTTATGGAATTGTAGTGGGAGAAGGTAACCTGACTGGCTTGGGGAGGACTTCTCTTATCTCTATAAAAGGAGGTGCATACCTCTCATTATTGATCTTATCAGCATATCATAATGGCATCTTATATTATTCAAGAGAAGGATTGAGTGTTTTAAACTTGCTTTTGACTTAAGCATCGCAGGGCCTAACGGGCTCAAAATCCGACCCGTTTCAGGCGCTGTTTTGCAGGACCAGCAAGGTCGCAAGGAGGTTCGTTGAAGGCTTGGCAGGTCGCTGTAACGTATTCAGAAGTTCAGGTCGCTGATCTCTACCTTGAGGTCAGTACTCCATATATTTGGTAGCCCAACCTTTTTAACTTATCAAATTGGCGCCGTCTGTGGGAAAGAGGGACATCGAGTCCTTGAGCGAAAGACGTGAGGTACACAATTTTCGTAAGTCTAAAATCTGACTGCGCTATGAATTTGAAAAATTGTTTCTATCGTTTCAACCGTAGGATCGTGTTAAAAATTTTACACAACCTCAAGGACCATTTGAATTAAGTTTTGAACGGTGGAGATCGAATTTTGAGATTCGAGGAAATATATAAAAATTTTCGAGTGAAGCAGAGTTTATTTTCGGAAAATTCTGCTCAATGTTTTTCAAAATACGATAGTGCATAATATAACCGTTGGATCAAGTCGAAAATTGGATATGTTATTCTAAACATATTGATGTTAAATCTGAGCGGTGGAGATTTGAATTTGAGATCGGAGAAATTTTATAATGGATTTTGAATAGAGCTGATCTTGTTTCCCGAAAACCGTTTGTCTAGTTTCTTTTAAAAATTAAATTATTGGCAACCAATTTAATTGGATGAGATTGATTTTTGGATATAATATGTACGATATATAGTGGTTAAATATGAATAGTGGTGGAGATCAGGTTTTGGAGATTTGTGAGTACGAGGAAGGGTTGTGATGCTTGCGTTTTATTTAATGATTATATTTATGATCATATACTAACGGACTGAGTGCATGTCTATTTGTTTAGTTTGTATTGTTTTTTATCTTGATTTTTAAGGGTTACCCTATATAACCCGGGAATTGTCAATACAAACAAACGCGAGGAGGTCGCGTGTCAAAATATTTAAGGTCGATTTACTTTGTTGCTCGGAGTCTAAGACGATGAGGTCGCGTATCAACCGAACGCAATAAAAATTGAGATAAGTATTTATGTTCTTTTAGATGTGTTTAAAGGATGATGGTATGGTATGCTTATATGATCTATATGGTTAGTTATGGTAAATCGGATTATTTGATTTATTATCAAGAATTGTAATCTGATTAGGTGGTTCTTTATGGCTTAATTGAATATCTTAACGGGATATGTGGATATGTGTTGGTTTTAAAAAAATAAAAAAATTACGTGTGTACTGTACTTGTGCGTATCAAGTTATTTTGTCCAATTTTTGGTATATCGGGAAGTTTATTGGAACTGGTAAGATAGAGTAGAGATGATATATTTATTATGTGTTAATTAAGAATTTTGAAAAACAAATCGTATGGAAGAGATTATAATTACAGTGGTTCAAACAATTTCATGCAAGCCACAAATTCTCACATGGGTTCTTTGCATAAATAATATTTTTCTAAGTTTTGTCATGATGAGATTTATGGGTTTGCTCCATCACGCGCCTGTTGGTGTGAGTGGAGTATTTATAATAAAAATTTTGGAGTGATGGTTTATTACCTGTTGAGATATTATCTGCTTAATTTTAGAGACGTGTGATATGGACTATTTGGTATGTGATATTGATTATTTGGTATTATGCTATTTATTGAGGGAGTTACCTTTTCGATATTACTATTATTTGGGGTTTAATATATATAAATTTTGTGTACTTTTATCGATAGTAGATGTTTGATGTATTGATCCCGAAATTTATTTTCGCATGAGATTTGGATGCTGATAGGTCGGCAGATTAGAGATAAGGATGAGACTCTAATTCTTCTATAATTATTTGGTCTAATATCAGTTGATTTAGATGGTTTATTTTATTTATATGGATTATTAATATTATATGGGGTTTTGTATTGATGTTGGTTTCGAGGGTTGATTTATTTTGCGCCCCGGAATCTGAGGCAAGGAGGTCGCGTATGAATCAAACGCAACAAAATCATCAAAAATCAAGGGAACAAGACCGTAGTCCAGTTTGTTCCCCGAACAGGGAAGTTGATTCTAAAATTTAATGGTCTATTATTTCTACGGTGTTATTGATAAGGATATTATTTAACCAGTGTGCTGATCTTTTGCTAGGTATACGACTTATATAATTGGGAGACCTCCAGGTCGATTTGAGGAGCTAAGTCAAAGTCTCTCCTAAATATTAATGTGAGTCGGTTAATGAGGTGAATGGGCCTGGAGGCACTCAAAGGAAAAGATAAATTTTCTATTATTTGGCTTGGTGGATGTATCTTTTGCATATGTTAGCATATTTGCTCGATTGTATGGTCTGATCATATGCGTGTGACATTCAGGTTCTTTTGGTATCACGCAATTAATTATGAGTTTAGATAAGGATTAAAATTTGTAATTAGTAGGGTAATTATGCTTGGGGATTTTACTGGAATTTGAGTGCTTGAATATATTTGGGTTAATGTGCTAATAATGTTTTTGTTGAAAGTGGAAGATGGATTCATGTGGTTTAACACTTGGTTGGGGAGTACTTATTTGATTTTAGATGATTGTGGGGATATGCTTATGTTTTTAGAGAAAATCAAGATGAGTTTTGACTAAATATTAAGTGTTTATTAACTCCTAAGGTACTTGGATGAGTAGTATTACGAAAACACACTAAGAATTGCTTATTTTTGCACATTCCCGTATGAAAATACTGCACTGCCATACTTCAGTAAAATGGCCATAACTCATTGTTGGATGATCCTTTTTGAGATCCGATTTTTGTGTTGGAAACTAGACTTGAAGGTCTTTTCATTCATATATAGGTTGTTCTCTAATTCATTACTTATTAAAGCAATCTAATCTTCAAAGTCGGTATATGTGCTGAGAATTTTTGTGTTAGTTTTGTGTGATCTTATATGGCTTGATGGTGATATGATGTTTGTGGTTGGGGGAAAGAGAAACATTTGATTTTTAAGAAAAATATTGGATTAACATGTTATTGGCGCGAGTAAGGTTGCGATATTCGGATGATATTTTCTATGATTATGCTAATGGATTTGGGTGCAGGGCCATCTTAGTTCGTATTAATTTAAGGTTAATTTGTGGGTTGCCCGACATGTAACTCGGAAATGAGTAAACTAATGCGAAGAGGCAGCACGCTTTGAAGAGTTTATACTGGATCATTTACCACGAGCTGAAAACACTCGGGCTGATCAGCTCGCTCGGATAGCAGGAGCACTGGGGACTTGGAATACCCGGGAAGTCACTTGAAGAAGTATTATGTGTAGAGGGTGGATCGTTGTGCGTCCTGCGAGTTATTTAGTCTTTGTGGCGGGAAAAGCTATCTCTGGACCGAAGTGTGCTTCTCCCGCACAGGGTTAATTGTGATGAGAAAGTGCGTCCTGCGAGAGTTTGGTTTTTGTGGCGGGAGAAGCTATCTCTGGACCGGAGTGTGCTTCTCCCGCGCACGGGTTGATTGTGATAAGAAAGTGCGTCCTGCGAGTTGTTTTTTGTGGCGGGAGAAGCTATCTCTGGACCGGAGTGTGCTTCTCCCGCGCACGAGTTGGTTGTGATGAGAAAGTGCGTCATGCGAGTTGTTTGGTTTTTGTGGCGGGAGAAGCTATCTCTGGACCGGAGTGTGCTTCTCCCGCACAACGAGTTGGTTGTGATGAGAAAGTGCGTCATGCGAGCTGTTGTGGTTGTTGTGGCGGGAGAAGCTATCTCTGGACCGGAGTGTGCTTCTCCCGCACAGGAGTTAGTTCGATGTGAAAAAGTGAGTTGTGTTGTTGTGACGGGAGAAGCTATCTCTGGACTGGAGTGTGCTTCTCCCGCATGAAGTTTGTGTTTTGTGAAATATAATAAATGAAGTTTATCGAGCTATTTTGTTCTCTATAGTTCAGTGGTGGAGATGTTGACTTACATGTTTTTTGAAAGTGTTTTATGCGAGCTAAACGCTCGACTTACATGTCTTTGATTGAATAATTGTTTTATGCGGGTTAATATGTTTTATATGCGAGTTGAATTTAGCTCTATTAGATTGTGTATAAGTCATGGTCTGACTATTCTTTCGAATCTCATGGTCTTGTGAGGGTATGAAGTATGAGTGTGATTGATTATGAATTCGTGCGACCTATGTGCGAGTAAGGTTTATTTGGCTAATATGGGTTAACGAGTTTATTTGGTTGATTCGAGTTTATTTGGTTTAGTTTATTTGATATGGATTACTTGATTGATTTGGTTTGGTTTGATTATTTGGTTAGCATATGAGGGACTTGATTGTTTATTTGGCATTTACTTTAACATGTTTGGAATACTTGGTTGCATTAACTTAGGAGACTGAGTCGTTTCTTGGTCATATGTGGTTTAATATGGATTTTGCTTGATTTGATATACCAACTTGTATCAGTTTGGCGATTATTTTTGTGGAGTGGGCTGACACTTTTATGTCAGCGATGATTTTTTGGGTGCAATGGTTTTCTGACCGACCTATTTTAGGTCGATGATACCTTTATAATTTATAGTTTTATAGATTTCTGTGCCTTTATGGTTAATGCAATCTTAGGCCTTGATGGACTATTATGGACTGTGATGTGGGGTCTTAGCGAGCTAATGAAATGGTTATTGTTATAAGTTGATGCTTGAGTAATGATTATGGTTTTTGGTATGGAATGATTTTTTGATCGACCTGTTTTAGGTCGAGTAAATGGCTTATAGTGTTTTGAATTTTCAAAAGCATATGATTGTATTTTCTTGTACTATTGTACTCGGTTATAACTTCAGGTTGCGGAGGGAAGGATGTATGGTTTTAGGTCGTCAGGTATAGGTCTGGGGACTCGACTTGGGGACTCGCAGGTATGTCTTCTTGGACGATGAGCGAGCTCAGCGAGCTGATTTTTTGGAGGTCGCGGTTTTATGTGGTAAATTCTTATGGGATGATTGATGTTATACCTAGGTTATTCTAGAATTGTGATTTGATGGCGAGGTGATTTATGTGTGTTTATGCTTTGTTTGTTGATGATTGTTCCTTTAATTTTCTATTTTACATGTCCTACCTGATTTTGTAACTCAATCAGCTAGAACATGGGGGACTAGCTGATGCGGAGCAAAATGTACATACGTGATATTATTGGATATATGTGAGTATTTGTGAAAGGCGACCTCATTTCCTGGAGTGGGTGTTCCTCTGGGAGGTGAGCGAGTTGAGTGATTTCTTTGAGAAGTGGGCGAGCTGGTTTTGTAGAGTAGCGACCTTTAGTATGAAGATGAGTTCTCATATAGGGTCGCGACCTCTTGTGTTTTGTGTTGGGTGATGGAGCTCGTTTATAGGCTTAATATGAGTGGTTTATGGGGTCCTGGCGGACTGTATAGAAAGAATAACGAGCCCAAACCTATTCTGATAATTTAATTAAGATGTTTATTGTTTATGGGAACTTAACATATAGGAGAAATTCTAATTTTAAGACAGTTGTAGTATTTTTATAGAATTGTTGTGGGAGAAGGTAACCCTGGCTTGGGGAGGACTTCTCTTGTGCATACCTCTCATTATTGATCTTATTAGCATATCATAATTGCATCTTATATTATTCAAGAGAAGGATTGAGTGTTTTAAACTTGCTTTTGACTTAAGTATCGGAGGGCCTAACGGGCTCGAAATCCGACCCGTTCCAGGCGCTATTTTGTAGGACCAGCGAGGTCGCTAGGAGGTTCATTGAAAACTTGACAGGTCGCTGTAACGTATTTAGAAAATGTTTCAGGTCGTTGATTTCTATCTTGAGGTCAGTACCCCATATATTTGCTAACCCAACTTTTTGGAATTTTCATTTCGTTGATTTCTACCTAAAGGTTATATCTATCCGATTTCCAAAAAAAAAAAAAAAAGTTATATCTATCCAACATTTAAATTTCGTTAAGTACAATTAAGAGACACGTGAAAGTGCCTAACCTATATGTTCTAGTCATACAGTACTTTTAGGATAAAATTCATAGATCTTAATTTTCCAAACAGTTTTTATATTAGTTTGAAAATTATGGTTGTTTAATTGGAAATACATTACTACCCTTTTTAGTGAGTCGATAGATGTGAGAAAGAAAACAATTGATTATAAGCCATAACCATCTTCGCATCTGAATCAAGGTATTAATGCTAACCTCCATAATATAAATACACATATACTGTCAAGTACAACAAAATACAGTGGACAAATTGCTCGTAGTAGGTTGTACAGTGTATCCAAAAATTTGGATTTTATTAGATTGTGTTTAGGCATTGTTTGGATCTCCAAGATGCATCATGTGTAAATTAACTAATTAGAGTGCAACATTCACTGCCTAGTGTCTGCTTTTCGACATATATATGCGGAAAGGACTAAATAAGACTAAGTTAAAAAAAAAAAAAAAAAACTTGCAATAAACAGACAATGATCCACATGGGAAGCACAAGCCAGAAGGGATATATATGCATTGTTTATGTAAATAATACTATAACGCAAACCACAAATTGTCTAGCCATCTCAAGTTTCTAGTGTGCGAGTGTTTTCTTGGTCTCCTCTTTTCGTCCTTATTGGGGGAAAAAGATGATATGTTTAAAAAGATAGATATCTTCAAAATAATAATAATAATAATAATAATAATAATAATAATTAGTGTTCTAAAAAAAAATTAGATTTCAAAGGCAGTATATTGGGGCACAACGTTTAGATGAGATTTGGGCATGACAAGTTATGGATAAGATTAGATGGACTTTATCGGATGAATAATGAAGATGATTTAGTGTTTAAGCAAATACTAATAAGAGTTGGGACGAATTTTTGGAACAATATAATAACTGCTTAGTACTTGTATTTATATTTTTAAGAGATAATCGTTCTTTATTTTTATATTTACAATGAAAAGCAAATATTATTTTAATGCTTTTATCTTTATGTTTATTATTTCGCACATTTAATTATTCTAAATAAAAAAATATTATAATTATTTAATATTTACAATTATAGAATGGACGGAGGAAATATTAATTTATAAATTTGTAATGATCATGATAATTAGTCAGTCTTAAAAAACACAAAACATTTAGTTACACGCAAAGTAAAACAAGGTTGCCTCGGAACTTGCACAACGTACATAGGTAAGGTCGTGTAATATATTGTTGATTCAGTTACATAACTTTTTACTATTATTCTTGAATTTAGTCTTAGTTTAGTGGAAATTTTGGAATTTGTGCATGTGTTAGATTTTAAAATGCTCAGTATGAATCAATGAAAATCCTTAAATGGCTAAATATCCAAACTAGGTTAAAAATTATGTCAGTTTGGAACAATTAAATTCGTGAGTAATTAAAAGCTACTAAATCAACAACTTAAATTACAACATGATTAAAAAAAAATTTTGAACCCTCGTTCTAAATTTCTTATTAGCTGAGGTGATTAATAAAGGAAAATATAAACAAAACATACACATTGGCTGAGGTGCTGTCTTTATAGCCAAACTGGCAACATGTGCTTTTTCCACACCACACTCATGGTTTTACTACGATTCTATGACCGACCAATTTATAAAAACAAGAGAAAATACTACTTTTTGACCATATTTCTACTTTGACCAACACATCAAACTCACCTACAAACTTGCATACATACACACCATGTATACTCCTGCTATTTCCACTCGTTTCACTTTGATTCGATTAGATATTTATAAAATTCAAACAATTTTTTTAAAAAATATTTTGTTTGTACAAGTAATAATGATTGCCTGTTGATAGACAATATCCGAAATTCAAATGAAATGGTACGCATTAGTAAAATAAAATTAAAAAAAATATATATTAGGAAAACTGAGCCGTTTTTTAATAATATATGTGAATGAGGTGAAAAGATTCCCACTTTTTCAATTGAATCGCACATGATTAATCCTCTTCTTGTTAGGATTAGTCAAATGGGTGTGATTGATTCCCTGTGTTATAAACAAACTTCTACAAATTTTACTTGGGGCCAAAAAATAAATAAAAATCTATATATATAAGAAGGAAAAAAAAAGAAAGACAAGAACTCTCCATCAAAAGGTAGAGAATACTTGGCATTGTGTTTCTTTTGGTCTCCCATCCAGTGAACAACATTTGTCTTGTTACACCCTATTTTTTCATAAGTTTTCTTTCTTTCTCGTATTTTAGTTCTTTGCCACGATTTTCTATGTCATGTCAAGAAAAATGAAATTCAATAGTATAAGTTGGTCTTTGGTATAGTGGGAGTAATTAGTAGTAAGAAATAAGAATTTCTCATGCATAATAACTTATATTATTATCTGGATAAGTTTTCTCCCATCCCCTGTCTTATGTATTATCATGTGTTTTGATTGTTTACTTGTGTTAAGAGGAAAATGAATATTTTCAGAGTAGTGTTGTTGGAGAAGATCAATTAAAACATTTATGACAGTTGTTTTTACACGTTATGCCATGTTTAAAGTTTTGCTAGTAACCTTATTGATTCAATTTTCAAAGATGCTTTGTATGCCCTACAAAACCATAGATAATTTTAGGGGTAGCAAATCGGGTTACCGTGCTATATTCGTATTGCACTATTGTGTTTTTATTATTTTCTATCTTATTTAATTATAAATATAACAATAAGTGTTAATCTAACTAAATTAAGAATTTCGTGATTTTTGTATCGTGTTTCATTTTATTTCGTGTCGTGCTGTGCCTTATCATGTCCTTGTCTCTATAACTATGTTTCTTTATCGTATCGTGTTCGTGTCGTGTCAGTCACTGTCGTCCCTAGATAAATTCAAAGGTTTAAATGAAACTTTATCTCATAAAAGTGGCAAATTTTTGACAACAGACAACCAGTTTTACTAATGTATTTAGACGTATACTTGAAGCTTCACCACGTGAATTTAGCTGTCTAAAAACTTAAAGTAGAAACAAACTCACAAAAGTTACGGGTTCAAATATAAACATTTTTATCCAGCTGAAAATTGGAGTTTGAATGTGAATAAAAGTTAAACAAAATCTTCTCTTTTTGCTTAAAATCTCAAAACAGTTTTCATCCATGTAATTAAAATGAGTCATTCGAAATTAAATCAGCACTCAGAAAGATGGCTAGGAAAGGGAACCAAGATTCCAGCCAGCTCAGGTTCGTCCACTCAGTTGACTTAAACAGTTAACACAACAGTTAGCAGACAAATAGTTTATAAACTTACATAGGCAGCAAAAATCAGCTTGCACATAATTGAGAAAAATAACATCCAGACGACACGAAAATTGTTTGTTTTTATATTCATTTTCCCTTCTTTAAGAAGGCAGTTTTATGATCTAAATAGTTGTAAAACGGCTACTATATATTACATACAATTAAATAACATCCCACAGCCCAAACTCAATGACTGGTCGATAAATTTGACTATCTATGCGTTGATAAATCGGGTTGTTAGGAACTAATAACCCAATTAAATCCAAAATCTATGCAAAATCGTCATCATTTACGTAAGCAGGATATAGCCGATTAGAAGGTGTTTGGATAGGAGGTGAGATTTTAGGAGACAAAGCGACGTCGGTTTTACCTTGTCCAGTTTTCATTAATTTTGAGTGTGGCTGTGTTGGAGGCTGAGGCTTCAGGTTGGATGAGCTTCCACTACGAGATAACGATGGCGACATTCTTTTATGGTTGTATGTAATTACTGCTCCTCGTGGGGTAACTTTTCTGAAACCGTTCTGGTTTTTATTTTCATTTACTTCCTCTACCATCGGTCTCACAGCTGATTCGACAGGCACGAGCTTCCCGTCCACTTGGTTTGTAAAAACAAACGAAACCTGAAAATAATAATAATAATAATAATAATAATAATAATAATAAATAATAACAACACAAATTAAAAAAAAAGAAGAGAAATAAATTTATTTGTAAATTTTCCCACCTCATCTCCAGCTGAAGCCTGAAATATGCTATCAGGTACAGATGATGGAAATTGATGATGCCCCCAGCTAGCTAAATCCTCTTCCTTTGGAGTTCCGACCTTGAAAGAAAAAAATAAAAATAAAGAATTTGAAAAAAAAAAAGAGCAAAAGAACATATTCTCTCGCAAGAATCCGGATATTAACATTATGACCTCTCTAACCTGTTTCTCGTGACGTTTTAAACTGTCGAAGCACCCAGCAAGACTTGCAAATCCGCCTATATCCTCTTCATCAAGCCGGCAATTAGATTCAAAACTGGTATCAGACGTTATTTCATGTTGTTCACAGCGTTTGCAGCACATCTTCTCGTGAATCTCCGAACTACAGTGGTGTATCATTAGTAGGTGGGAAATAATATCAAACTAATACAAAAATAGTGTTGAGTGATTGGAGCTTAACACAATTTATACCATTCCCTCTAAATTTTCTACCTCAATTCTGCCTTATATTTATAGAATTCATGATGTTCAACAGCCTAGAAAAATTAAATCCAACACTACCGAGACACATCATCAACATTTTTCCGGGAATTCATGATGTTCAATAGCCTACCAAGATTAAATCAGGATCATCAAGWAGTTCGGAGGAAAYTCTATWAATATTATATGACCAGCARAGATTTTTAAACAGTGGCTCACCTCACATTCTCATGAAACGTGAACAAATCACGTAGATCCTCTGTCGAAAGGAGATTTCCCTGTAATGGTAAATATGTATCATGCACACATGAACATATTCCATGAGATTTATTAGGAAAAAAAAATGAAYAAAGTACCTTCTCTGAATCCACATGCTCTTGCTGAATAACTTGTTGAAGTCCTTCTTTTGACATTTGACGCTGGTAAACCTGCATAAAAATTCTAACATTTTTTACAATTGCTTAAAGAGAAGCAAATACATCAAGAAGAATTTACTGCATAAAACCTTTTCTTCAATGGTTCCAGTAGTCAAAAATCTATAGATGTAGACTCTTTTCTTCTGTCCATCCCTCCAGACTCTTGCAGCAGCCTACAAAGTTCACAGAATTGGAACTTGAAAGAGCTATTTTGATGTACTACGGCCTTAAGATCAACTAATACATACTTATTTTATATATATAAGGACAACTTACTTGTTTATCATTGGCTGGATTCCAATCAGGATCAAAGAGCACCAGTCTATTTCCACCAATTAAGTTGAGGCCACAACCTCCGGCTTTGCTACTCAAGAGAAATGCAAACTCATCCTGAAAAATTAAATTAAGCGAAAGAATGATGGCAAGTGTATACCACAACCTCCGGCTTTGCTACTCAAGAGAAATGCAAACTCATCCTGAAAAATTAAATTAAGCAAAAGAATGATGGCAAGTGTATACCACATAACTAGATTTCTATTAAAGACTAAACTCACATACCTTTGAGGGATCATTGAATTGATTAACCAACTTCTGTCTTTTGCTAATAGATGTAGTACCATCAAGTCTAAGAAAAGGGTATCTTCTTTCTCGGCATAATTGAGCAAAAAGGTCCAATGTCTAAAAAGGAAGAATATAAGCAAAATCGATACACTTCAACAGAACAAAGGATAGAATGATTCTTAATGAAAAGTGAAAAGAAAAAATGAATAGATGGATCACGTGGTAAATAACATATGCATAATCAAGTTTTCAATCAATTAAAGCTCAATATCAGGCACCTGTGTGTAATTCGAAACTAGAACGATCCTATCATCTGTTCTCTTACGAAGGTGAGCAAGTAACCGGGCTAAGACATGCATTTTTCCTGATAGTTCAACCCATACCCCATCACCACCATTCCACGATCCAGATCTGGCAGAACATTAGGATTTGTTTTTTAAATTAGGAACAAATGAAGTTAAATTCTGCAAAAAAAAAATACAGGGTATCAGAAGCAGGAAGAGTTTACCTTGCACTGAACATTTCTTGTGGGAAAAAACGCAGACAATCCTCAAACCCTGATGTTCCTGGACTCCCGCTTTTTATCGTATCATATATTAGCTTCATTAGATTATCTGGAGTTAGTACTTTAATAGCCGCGACCAAATCATGAAAATGCAAGGAAAAGATAGGCCTAAAATTTTCACAGAGATAGAGATTGAGATCAATGGAAATATTCTAACCGTTGCCAATGGACAGAAAAACATGACATGTGAAAGTAGACTTTTCGTCGTGACAAGATAACCTCACTCATGATTCACAGGATGTAATATGCAAGGATTTGTGTCCAGTCTAGAAACTATGACACAAATGTATGTACAGATTATGTATACAAGCTCAGCTGATAAACCCCAAAACTCTAATGTCTCTTCAAAAGACAGGCAAATAGCACAAGTATTTCGGTGCATTGTATATGAGTAGCAGGACAGGCACCAAGAGTAGTCTGCCAGGATTAGAGGTGGCAAAATGGAGCCTGGTCTGCCCAAAGAGGTGACCCCAGCTTATATTTTATAGGCCCGGATACACCGGGTCTATTTGGAAAGGCCACTTTTGGTTCGGTCTATAAGAATCCTGTACGGACTATGTATACATGGGCAGGGGCATTCTGCGGCCCAAAGGAAAATCGACATTTGCTAATTTATGTTGTTGGCCCAATGTGCTCGGGCCAGGATGGCCCGGCCGGTCATTTTGCACCTCTAGCCAGGATAGCAGTAAAAGGTCTGGGCATCACTAGTATTTGGAGTCTGCAAATGTTAAAAAAAGGGTGCTATTTTGATATCACCTAGCAAAGTATATCACTTACCAAATGTAATATGAGACTATTTTCGAAACTAAATTCCACGGTCATGTAAAGTAAAATGTGTGCAATCTGGATCTTTCATTTTCATTATGGCAACAGACACCAATTTACCAATCTTGCATCACTTTTTAAACATTTCAGCATTTCAGATTATCACAATTACATCCATAGCACACCAATCTAAAGATGCAACACTTACTTTCACTCTAAGGCACTGAAATCTAAAGAGCAATGAGCAATCATAGAACATAGAATCAGCATTTCGAATAACAATATACCTTTGGGTGGTTGCAGAGCTTCTTAAGAGCAGTTATATAAGCTAAGATTTTTGATTGTTTTGCTTCTTCTGAAATTGCCCGTTTAACCTTTGCAAGAAAGTTGTGAAGGTTAGATGTATTATCCTGTATTTGTCAAGGAGAAAAGGCATATGCAGACTGCAAACTTGTTCGTATAAAAGAAATGAAGTTTACATTTTTTGAATGTATAAAATGATTGTACAGCTTAGATTGGAGTGGAGTCAGCTTGCAGCACACAACTTCAACTATCTGTGAAAAAGTAGAGGATACTTTATTATAAACTATCTATCAAATAATATATCGTTTAGTTATAAAACCTAATTGCGCAATATGGATTACACTATTATAAAGTACCTTTGGTGGCAAGTGGTTGGATAGTAGTGCATTAGTCCTCCGCAATATAAACTGGAATGCATACAATGAACTTGTTAGAAGCTAATTCAAATTTACACATATTACTTTTGTGTACCATAACCCAATCAGAACATTGAACAAGACATTTGCAAACACGGGATAATCATTGAATCGTAGTGGAACTTAGTCAAGATAGCCATGGAAGTTGACAAGAATGAACCAGACTCCAGCTTAGGAGATTGAAATTATAGTTACCTGATTTACTTTTCCACTAAGCTCCCCAGATCTCTCTGAACCAAGCCTCTTTTCTTCTTCAGTAGCTGTCGGTTCACGACCACAAACAATTGGCATCTTCAAGAAGTATAACAAACAATATTAGAAATATGTGTATGCTACATACTGCAGAGGATACTTAACAACAGAAGAAATCATGTTCATAAACATAAGCTAGCTGACAGGTCAAAATTTCATTGAGTGAGAGAGAGAGAGAGACTTAAAGGAGAGTGATGTTTTATCTATCATAATTCCCAAATTCCAGGAGCTTAGCTTACCTCATAATAACGCCGAAATTTTGTAGCATCACCTAAGACTCCAGGATTTGTGAAATTAACCATGGCATAGAACTCCTCAAGATCATTCTAAGTTGAAAAATACAAAAGAATAAATAATTCCCAAAATATGGTAAAAAAAAAAAGTGGAAGCGCAATGAGAAATGATGTGGCCATAATAATGCTTAGGTTGTTCTCACTTGCATTGGAGTCCCTGACAACAGAATGCGTCGTTTGCATGATAAAGCAGCTAATGCCTGGTCCACAAGTTCATGAAAGTCATTTCAAATCCACAGTCATCATGACCTCATCCGAGGAAAACAATCTCAAACGAAATAATATCTTACTCGATTGGTCAATGTTTGATCGTTCTTCAGCCTGTGAGCCTCATCACATATAAGTAGTTCACAGGATCCGCTTTGGTTGAATTTTAAAGAATGCATCCGAAATGTCTCGTAGGAAACAATCAATACCTATGAGAACGTCAGTCTGAGTTACAAGTTATGACCATTTGCTAAATAAACCAGAGTAATTATTCACCTGTAAAGGGCTGCGAGGACTAGTAAAACTATCAATGCCAGAGACAACATCTTCTCGAGTACTTTCACAAAGAGCAACAAGCTTCACTCTTTCCCCAACCCATTTCTTGATTTCAGCTTCCCAGTTGCTCACCAGACTAGTCGGAGTCACAATGATCGCTTTCTTAACCATTGGTTTCCCATCAAATCCCTGACGCAGAAGGGTGTAGAGTAGTGTGATTGACTGCAAGGTCTTTCCCAACCTGAAGAAGAACAACCAAAAGATAATTAGAACACCAAACAATATAGATACAAATCAGAAAATCTAAAACAAACAAACTTAGACCGAGCAATAAAAACTTTATCAGTGGTACTGAACTTTTACCCCATATCATCAGCCAAAATGCACCCATTGATGTTAGCAGCACTGAGTATACCAGAAACACAATCAAACATGAATTGCACTCCTTCTCTGCAAGCAAAAAATCAAATGAACCTAATCGATTAGTGCGATTTCACAGCATAAATTTAAAATTTCTGACAGCAGAGAGCAACCATTTGTAAATAATAAATTAATAGATAGCAGGCCCAAGTACATTGTTCATAACACCTAATGCAAAACAATACTTCAATAAAATACGAGACCTAAGAAGATGCCAATGAAAACATATAATCGTAAATTTATCATGACCCTCTCCTTTTCAATACACTCAAACTATGTTTAACTCTACCTTTGGTGGGGCCGGAGAAATTTCACGAGCAAAGTATCTACAACTATAGACGAAGAGTTGCTGTCTGTCTGTTTTGATTCCTCTGGCTGCCATAACACCAGAGGCTCGACTCCGGGAGGAAGTGATACGTTCTCCTCCAGATCGTCATTCTCAACGGTAATGGGAATATTAAGCCTGTTTGTAATGTTGATTAATACAGGCCTTGTGGACCCCCACGGCACAAACCTCTTACGAGCCCCAAGCCGACGTGTGAGCTGCTCTTTGTTATCGGAGTAACCACTGGACGAGGGAGGCTTAAAGGGCCTCCTTAATGTGGCCTCGACATCTGCTACAGAGTAAACTCGAGGAAACAGTGATTGCCGCTTTACTTCTACATTTCCCCTGATTTAGAAACATCACATCCTAAATTCGTTAAAATGACAAAACTAATATTTTCACAGCAGCAAATTACTGCATCCTCTAGTAAAATACTGATAAAAAATGTCACGCGCAATCACAAAACCTAGCTGGAGAATATTAAATCACGATTAAACCCTAGCTTTGAAAAACCCAATCGCCTCACATACCAGGACTTGATAAAACTCGATGCCAAGGGGATTAGTAAATAATGCTCAATTTAATGGATATAACGAAGTAAAATTAAGGCAAGCTGACTACCTTACTAGGGCAGCTACGTTTTGCGATTTCCTTTGGTGGCTCCGCGGCGGAGATGAGCGGTCAGCGGGCATTTCTTCTTCTTCGTCATCGCATTCGGAGACGTTGGATTGGGATTTCGATTCGGGTGATATTTCGTAATCGGATTCGGAACCTGTCGCGTCGATGGAATCCGAGAGAGATTCGTCTTCGTCTTCCATATTTCAGTTGCTTCCTTGACACACTGTTTCTGTGTGTGTGCGCGCTTTTGATTTGAATCTGCGAGATATTGGCGGTAAAGTTTCCTTTATTTCTGTGTTTTGTTGTCGGCGACTCGGCGGTAAACATCAGGAATTCAGGGGTCAAATATAGTAGTAGCAATAATTACTTACATCATGCACTCGAAAATTTATTAGTTCACTCTAAATAATAAGTATTTTATAAAAATATCAAAATTACCCTTAAATTATAAATACCCAAAATTATACTTCATCACCACTCTTTCGTTGTCGCTGCCACCGCTCTCCCGCCACTGAAATATGGCTGAGTTCCACCGTGGAGTACGGCCACGACGGCGATTGCGGCACACACCCTGTGAAATTGTGTCGTTGGAGGAGCGTTGATGTGACGTTGGGTCGAAACAGGAACCTAAGGATGGACCCACTAAATTCATTCGCGCTCAGGTCCACATAAGCTAGCTCCTGGAGCGGATACAGTCCGTTGATCGGGCCCCACATGTGGTTGCTCGTGACGGAGAGGTACCGTAGCGTCAGCGGCAGCTCGCCGGAGAAGAGGTTGTCGCTGAGATCGAGGTGGAAAATCTGGTCTGGGAGAACATGTGGGATTTGGCCGGAGAGCTTGTTGGAGGCTAGAATAAGGACCTTGAGCTGGCTCAGGGCAGGCATCGCCGACGGGACGGCGTCGAAGAGCTGGTTGCGGCTGAGGTCCAAGGTGTGGAGGCTCGACAGCCGGAATATCTCGATTGGGATATCTCCGGTGGGGAAATATCTATCTTAATAATTTTGGCAATCTTTTTTGTTCTTCCATGGAATCCGTGGTAGCGACGACGACGGAGATAGCGACAACAGCAGGTTGCAGTGGCGACGCGAGGGGTGGCGGCGGCGATGACAGGGGGTGGTGGTGGAGGGCTGAATAAGATGAAGTGTAGTTTGGGGTGTTTATAGTTTGAAGGTAATTTTGACATTTTTGTGAAATATTTTTTAATTAGGATGAACTAATAAATTTTCGTGGTGCCTATATCCACACCCTAACTATAATAGTGATTATTTACTTTGACTACTACCGGATTTTATTTAATTTTCTTTTTATATATTTTGTTCTCGAGGAGTTACATAACACACGGAATCAAAATCGAACGAAGAAAATGAAATTTGTTTTTGAAATAAAAAAATAAGCGCACTTCTACGATTTCAACCACTAGAGAATAAGGTTGATTATTATTACATCAATTTTTATTAATAAAAAATATTAAAACTTTATCTAAATCCAAATTCACTCTATATAATAATGTTATTGACACCTAAACGATGTTCCAAATTGTGGTTGCTTCGAATGTCACATGTTATTTCTTGGTAACTCCGTAATTGATGTTTCGACTTATGGTGCTTCATGTTAAAATGTTATAATTTGGAATTTTCGCTAGGTATAAATAAGCAATTTTTATATTTTGTTTCAATTAGAGTACAAACTAGGGCTTCATTACACCCTCCTCCTTATCTCTCTATCTCTCGACTGCATCCGCCGCTTCCTCCAAATTTTTGAGATTTTATTTTCTGCTTTCTTCATTCAACATTCAAATGGTTCTACCAGCCGTTTTTAAAGTCATTATCGTCCCTACAAACCATTTCACGATATGTTTTTTTAATACTTTGTAAATTTTATTTCGTAAGTTTTCTTATTTTTCTTTTTCCGTAATTTGAGTTATCATATTTTTTTCAACTGCAATGTCATCAGATATGCATCATGGAATGTTTATTGTTCAGTAAAACTATTGTTATTTTTTGTTATTGCATATAAAAAATGTATTACGAAAAATAAGCACTAAAGATATCAAAAAGGCCATAAAGGAGAATACAAAATAAATATAAAAAAAGAAAACAAATGCATATGCTATACATTTATTTGCACATTAGTAGAAATATTTTTGCACATTACTATACATTTTTTTTGCACTGCTACAATATACACCCTAAAAGCCTGAACTCATTTCAATGCATTGGATCTTGCACGTTAGTGCAACTTAATTTGTACATTACGATACATTTACTTGCACTTTCTACCATGTACATATCACCATTCCTTATAAAAAACAATGGTGAGAAAAATCCAAAATATCATCAAAAAAAGAAAAAGAAAAACCCAAATGCCTAAATTTATTACCTTGCTTGTTTGTTTTTTGAACTTTGGTTACTTTCGTTGAAGCCTCGGGAACCAATTTAGTATTCTTTCCTGCAAAAGGCACGTAAAAGGAACTCAATATCGGCGTTTTATCCTTCACGGCAATATCTTCCTTATTCTTCATTTGCAATTCAACCTGTTGTCTTGAATCTTGAGGACTTGACTCCAGAGGAGCATAAACATCAGGAATAGGAGTCTCCTTCGCGGAAACATCTGCCTTCTTCTTCGTTCGTAATTCTACCTGTTACATTGAATCTTGAGGACTCAAATCCTGAGGATCAGAGTGCATAGAAATTACAGTTTTGTCCTTCGTGACAATATCTGCCTTCTTCTTACCCTTCCCTACAAATGCACAAATTTGAATTTCATGAGGAAAATCACATGAGGAAAATAAACTTCACAAAAATAAACACACATGATCCAACACCACATGCCACGTTAATTTGAGATATTGCATGTACACAGACCACATAAAACTGATATTCATCCCAAAATGCCTCTAAACTGGTTATAGTAATTGAACTATCACCCTATGAAATAGAGCTTATAAGCGTTTAAGATGAAAGACACGTAGACCAGAAAATTAACTCAAACCGATCGCAAAATTTACAGTCAATGATAACATGTTGATGATTAAGAAAAGCATTTAAGTATATTTATGCATAAAACAACCAAATGAATTATTATGTACAGTGTGATCCTTATATACATTTCAGTATATTTATGCTTAAAACAACCAAATGAATTATTATGTACAGTGTGATCCTTATATACATGAGATGATCGCTTTCTGCTACATTACTTACAAATATTTGTATCTAACTATATCTTTAACTAACAAGACCACAAAATGTGGGCTTCTCTGGAAAAGAAAAGTGTTTAAAAAAAGGAAAAACGTACCAGCATTCTTATTTGGCAAATCCTCAGGATCAGAAAGCATAGAAACTACACTTTTGTCATTCACGGCAATATATGCCTTATTCTTACCCTTCCCTACAAATTCACAAATTTAAATTTCACGAGGGAAATCACACGAGGAAAAATAAAGTTCACCATTATAATTGTATTTAAAGCAATGTGCAGATCACACATAACCTAACACCCATATGCTACATTAATTCTAAATCCGAAAACATCAAATTCAAGAAATAAAATAAAACTAAAAAATACGTACCAGAACTCTTGTTTGGCTAATTCTAAGGATCAAAATTTATAGAAACTACAACTTTGTCCTTCGTGTCAATACCTGCCTTCTTTTTACCCTTCCCTACAAATGAACAAATTCGAATTCCATGACGAAAATCTCACGAGGAAATTAAAAACTTCGCCATTTTAATTGTATTATAATAAAATAAAATAAATATTGGATCACCCACACTTATTTTTCTTCTATTTAAATCTACAGCTAGCTATCAATAACACTTAATCCAAGAACAAAAATACACTAAAAATTCAATTACTATAATAACAGAAGAAACTAATTAAAGCTAGCAACTATTTTACACCGTTCATCGTCTAATTAGTTTTTCGACCCAGATTTACATATAAAACTCGAAAATTTAATTGAAAAAATAGAAAAGGAACGTATGTAAAAATCTAATTGAAAAAAAAAGTAATTGAAAAACGTACCAGCATTCTTGTTGGGAGAAATTTTCTTTTTCGGTCGAGATTTTTGTGGAGTTTGCCCCATTGATTATATACACTAGGGTTTTGGGATTTTGAAAACGGAGAGGAGATGGTAGATGGCGAGGGTTTCGAGGTTTCGGAGAATGGAGACGAAAATGGAGATAAATCGCGAGTGGATGATTGCTTTTGTGAGACGAAAATGGAGCTTGCTTCTGTGCAAAGGCTTCTGTTCAAAAATTGCGAGTGGGTAGTTGCTGAATTACAAAAATGGAGAGAAAGGCACTTAATTACAAAAATGCCACCAAAATGTTCAGAAATTACTAAAATGCCACCGGGTAATTGCTGAAAAAATGATTAAAATGAGTGGTCAAGATTTATTATCATTTCTCACATACGGATTCTCACATGATTTTATATATATATATATATATATATATATATATATATATATATATATATATATATATATATATATATATATATATATGTGTGTGTGTGTGTGTGTGTGTGTATATATTAAAATGATTTTACTATTTTTAATATTAATTATGGTATTTATACTAATTATTTATGAAAATTCCTACATAATTAAAAAAAATAATCATAGGTGGCTTTTAATTAGAAAAATAAATTATATTATTAATATTAATTTTATTATTTTTAATAATAATAATTATGGTATATATCCTAATTATGTTAAGAAAATTCTACACGATTAAAAAAAATTAATCATAAGTAATCATAGGTGATTTTTAATTAAAAGAGTACTAAATCATCATTAATATTAATTAGGGCATCTAACTTAATTGTGTTAAGAAAATTCTTAGATAATTTAAAAAAAATAATCAAATGTGACTTTTAATTAAAAAAACACTAAATCAGCATTTAATCATTAATATAGTGTTGCAATTTTTAATATTTTAATTTTGTTTCTTAGGGTTGCACCCCACCCAAAAAACTCGTTCAATTTTTACCTAAGCAATTTTCATTTCAAGGGCTAACCTGATTACGGGTCGGGTCACGCACCCACCCACCCACACACAAAACCAAAACATCAATGTTCAGACGGCTATAAGCTTAGCAGTTAGGGTTTATCACTGCTCCAAGGGTTTTAACCATTCATTTCCACACCAGCCAAAAATGGCGTCACCTCTATCGTCGATCCTCAGAGCTCGATTCTCCTTCACCATAGCCTCTTATCGCGGCAAGGTAAACCCCTCTCTCTCCTTCATCTCACTTCCCAAAACCCTAACCCTAAACCCCCCTTTCCTCGCCATCAGAGCCCTCGCGACCTCCACGATTCACGATGGTTTCCAGCGACCGAGTCCGCAGCCCGACAATCAGTGGGTCCCACGGAACAATGATTTCGGAAACCCTAGTAGCGGCCACAGGAATAACAGTAATTTCCAGAACCAGGGCTCTAATGGTGGTTACCCGAACAGTGGGGTGAATCAGGGTTACCCGAATCAAGGAGATCTAAACCCGGGCCAGGGTGATTATGTACGGGGAGGAACAAACCCTAACTTCGCAAATCAGGGTTTTCGGCCGAACCAGAATCATCCTCCCCCGACCCACGGTAACCTTAATCAATGGGGCGATAATAATCAAAATCAAGCATACGGGCGAAACCCGAGCTCGAATCCGGATCAGAATTATCCTCCCCAAAGAGGGTTCCAGAACCAGAGCTATCCGATGGATCAGGCTGTGCCGCCCAATACCTTTGATTTGCTGAGCTTGTGCCGAGAGGGTAAGGTTAAGGAAGTGATCGAACAAATGGAAAATGGCGTGCGTGCCGATTCCGAGTGTTTCAGCTTGCTCTTCCCGCTAATCGGGAATTCGAAGAAATTTGAGGACGCGAAAAAGGTGCACGACTATTTATTGAGGTCGACTTTAAGGGGTGATCTGCAGCTGAACAATAAGGTGCTCGAAATGTACTCGAAATGTGGGAGCATGACCGATGCACGCCGAGTGTTCGATCATATGCCCGACAGAAACATGGATTCCTGGCACTTGATGATTTATGGGTACGCCGATAACGGGCTCGGCGACGACGGGCTTGCAATGTTCGACCAGATGAGGAAACTGGGCTTACCCCCGACCGGGCAAACTTTCCTCGCTGTCTTAGACGCTTGCGCTAGCGCCGATGCTATCGAAGAGGCGTTTCTACATTTCGAGTCCATAAAAACTGATTACGGGCTTTTACCTGGGCTTGAGCACTATTTGGGACTTTTGGGCGTTCTTGGGAAAACGGGTCATCTCGCCGAGGCCGAGGCGTATATCGAAACGCTCCCATTCGAGCCCACGGCTGATATTTGGGAGGCGTTGATGAATTATGCGCGCGTGCACGGGGATATTGACCTCGAGGATCGGGCCGAGGAGTTGATGGTTAGTCTCGACCCGTCGAAGGCGATCGCGAATAAAATCCCCACTCCGCCCCCGAGTAAGCAGTCTGCAATTAACATGCTTGTCGGGAGAAGCAAAATACCTGAGTTTCGAAGCCCGACGCTGTACAAGGATGATGAGAAATTGCGGGCTGCGAAAAAGGAGCAAGCTTACGTGCCTGACACGAGATATGTTCTACACGATATCGACCAGGAGGCCAAGGAGCAGGCGCTATTGTACCATAGCGAGCGACTTGCAATTGCGTATGGTCTGATTAGCACGCCGGCACGGTCCCCATTGAGGATTATCAAGAATTTGCGTGTGTGTGGTGATTGTCACAATGCGATCAAGATTATGTCGAGGATTGTCGGGAGGGAGTTGATTGTTAGGGACAATAAAAGGTTTCATCATTTCAAGGATGGGAAATGCTCGTGTAATGACTACTGGTAAGTTACAATGTGTGGGTTTTGATGAATATGTAGCCCGAGACTTAAGTGCCTATTATTAGGGATGGCGAATAATTCTAATCACTTGAGATATTGTAGCTTTGTTCCTGGAGCTTTGTTGATAAATTATTGTGGTTATTTTTTATCTCTTGCCGGATAGCAACGAAAATGGAACTGCTGCACAAGGATGTTTAAGTTATTATTATTCACGAATATATTTCATGTTCCTTGTTCTTAATGATGAATTCCTTTTCAACTTGGGGGTAATTTTCTGTGTTACGTTTCGATTAGATGGATTAGATAAAATTCTAATTCTAGTTTTCACCTACTTACTGTGTATTTTGCGTAGGATAGGGCTAAGATATTAGGATTTTTTGATACTTTCAAAGCAGTTTTGGCAAGTGCTCATTTAGTAGTATAATTTAGGGATACCCTCTAGGGTTCGAGAGTAAGTTTCAAAATAAAAGGAAAAATAAACTCTGTTGGTTTGATTTTGTACTGGCAGTAATATTTCTATAAATATGAATGTGGCTTTGGAGATTTCATTTCTTATGAGGAGGGAAAATGTAAGACGAAGCCAAACCTCATGGCGTTTTTTGTTATTTTGAGTTATTTCTGAGTTTTGTTTGGTTTTTGTAATCATCCCTGTACTTTATGTATCGTGAAATTTATATTAAAAATCCAAAACCTTGAAATTCGACTTTTTACCATCTATATCATAAGAGGAACCAAATTGTTGAAAGTAAAACTTCAAATATATCATGAGCTCACTTTTCTCATTGCTGAATTACAAGTACAAATACAAATGAAAATACAAGCAACTTTGTTTACGCACTCTTAGTCTCGTATCCATTTCTCACAGAGTTATCGTAACTAAGATATAATCATGGTACGAGTCATCATAATCATAAACTCATCTGAGTCGATCACACCATCCCCATTGCTATCCACAGCTCTCACCATTTTCTGGCAATCTGTGAAGCTACACCTTTCCCCAAGCTTTTGCAGTAACTCGTACACTTCAGCCACTGTTATTTTCCCATCATTATCTTTATCAAAAGCCTGGAAAGCACGGTTCAAATCGGCTGTTTTCACCCCACCACCCTTCTTCTGCACTTCCACAAACTCGTTGAAATCAATAAACCCATCACCATCCAAATCTGCAACTTCGAATATTTTTTGCACTTCCTTGGTAAGAAGGTTTCCTTTCCCTAAAGCCTTTAGTATAGCCTTGTATTCGTCCGGAGATATTTTGCCATCTTTGTTGGAGTCGAATTTGTTGAACATTTGCGTTAGCTCGTCTACGTTCGGCAAGTAAATAGGGAACATGCCCGAGTTTTGTCTGTCTCTCGAAAACATTCTTGAAGGTTTCTTCAAGTATTTTCGCTTTGAGAGGTTGTATTGGAAGTCGAGAAAACTAAAACTTGACATTTTTTTTTATTTTTTTTATTTTAGCTCTTATGGTGGAGAAAGTCTTGAAACAGGATGAGTTTGGAGATGACTCTAGGAACCCATTTATATATATAATGGTATGATAAAGCGCTACGTTAACTTATATAAAAGACACGGTTGAAGTTATTCTGATGCTTAGAGGATAATACAGAATAACTTTGTTCCTCAGACTACTTGCAATTCACACAATCAAGGTTCTCATGACAAATAAATAAAAGAGGAACTAAAGTGCAAAGGGTGATTTTCTGAAAGTGAAAAATCGTAAAAAAGCAAAGAATATATTCTTTTTCAATACATGATCTTGTATATTTTACTTTTCTACAAGTTGTAACAAAATTTGGTTTAATACAACGAGCTACAAATTTGTTTCGGTTGAATACAATGAGCTGCAATGACGGAAATTACAGTAACGTGGCATCATCAATATTATTGCGTGCTGTTATCTTAAAAAGAAAAGATGATAACAGGTTAGATGAAAAAATAGAGAATGTATATGAATAAAGGTCGGGGGTGGGTTATCCATGATCCAAATCTTCCATCACATCAATATTATTGCGTGCTGTTATCTTCTGCACATATCCTGCTATGACAAATATATATACATCATTTTTCTTCAATCCTTGACCAATATCTAGTCCATAAATGAAAGCTTGATGCAAGGCAAGTTAACTGTACAAATTAAGACGATAAAAAAGGACAAAATTCCAACTCCCTCCCTATACAATAATATAAAAAGGGATAAAGTCACAGTTGAAAGATTAGAAAAAAACTGGGCAAAAATAATTCTGTGCAAAGATGTTTTTTATTATTATTTTTAATGGAGAAACTAATTCAATACAAGTAGAGAGTAAATGGAAAGCCCAGACAATGGTGGGAGTTCGGTTGAAGAATTATGTATTGCAGAAAAAGCCAATCATCATGGATAGGTTGGCCTTGTAACCATTAAGAATTTTCAAGAAAGGAAGCTGTGAACAGATATTCATTCCAATTGGACGATGTAGCATTTTTTTGTCTGTTTATTAGTTTGCCTTTGGAGTACGAGAATTTCAATGCTTTACTCTGTTTGAAACTATAAACAGAAGCAACACCCAAGACCTTATGGTTTTTTTTTCTTCACTTCACTTTATAGCTTTTTAAACAAGCTTTTTGATAAGGGTGTTGATATTCACACACAAAAAATTACTAAGCACACACATATCATTAATATTATAATAATGCCATGATTTAAAAAGACAAATATAACTTCACCTCTCTAAATACACACAACCGTACAATTTAATTTATAATCTCATTCCTTTCATTCACATATTTTTCTTCTTCCATCCTACACAAAACCTCAAAGTCTCACTCTCCAAAATTTTTTTAAACCACATTGTTGGAAACATGAACCACAAATCCAGTCTAAAACTATGTGCTTCATTTTTTTATAAGATGTTAATTGTTATATTGCTTGGTGAAATGGCACGAAACCCTAATAGAACATTGCAGCAGTTCTTATTGGCACGAAAATTCTACGTGGCACGATAAAATATCGTGATTGTGCAGCAGTTCTTTTTGACACGAAAATTCAATGTGGCACGAAATAAATAATGCGATTGTGCCTATTAGAACATTGCAGCAGTTCCTATTGGCACGAAAATTATATGTGGCACAAAAGAATATTGTGATCGTGCCTATTAGAACATTGCAGCAGTTCATATTGGCACGAAAATCCTATGTGGCACGAAAATCTTATATTTTTGGGAAGGCGAGGGGATGCTGATTTTTTTTTTTTGGTTATTAAAGGGTATTTTATGTGTGAATTAAGTAAAAGTTCAAGGAAAAAAAAAGGAAAGAAAAAAAGATGAGTGTGTACTTGTAAATTGTGTGTAAATATCAAGTGAAATGAGGTCTTCGTAAGCATCAATGGTGATGCATATAACAAGAATAATCATGGGTACATGTTCTTTTGTGTGAGCATGAACACGCGGAGCATAAAAATATAGGGATATTTAAAAAACCACCCCTGAGATTTAGGGAATGAACAAAAAAACCCAGAAAAAGTTTCCAAAACAAAAATAAAATACCTTGTGTCAGATATTTTCACCCTTCAGAAGCAAAAAATCATTTCAAAACCCCAGCCTCCCCTTACATTCACAAGAATAAAGTCCCTTAAATTTAAGGGAGAATCAATCTTCTAGTTTTTTTAGTTTTTAGTGTGTTTTTTTTGGTAATTTTGAAACTACTCGCACTTTTTTTGTAATTACCTCAAACCTCAAGGGTAATTTTTGTAATCATCCCTAAAAGATGGGCAGAGTAGATTTCTCATCGTCAGCATAAATACATTCCGATTTATTCTTAAATTATAAATTAACAGCAAGGGTGCTATCTCAGTCTTTCATGCCACAACTTAGACTGTGGTGGTAAGAAATCAATTAAGACCAGATAACTCCATCCGAAATAGAAGAAAAAATAACCCGACTAGATTCTGGAAAATAAAACAGAGGAAGAAAAATTACCGATCCCTTGACAAGGTATGCATTTGCAGATGGTTTCCTTTCCTCTTTTGTTATAGTAGCTGACTAAACCAGATCCCTGGCAACTACGGCATTTCCCGGTCCATTCATACACCATTGGCTTGCAATCCTGCAATAATTCCAATTGTACAAATAATTTATACAAATATAGAAAATAGAACTTCAGATCACTGGATTGCAATTGAAATACTATTAAAGGATTTTCATACAAATATCTTTTACCAATGGAGAGTACCATTTTTCTTGCTATGGCTATTAGGATAACAGAAAATGAAAAAAGAATCATTAATTACCCAGATATTGTCAAAACTCAAAATCCAATCAATTCAACAGAGCATTTAACTCTGTGGTTTATGTTAATTGACATGAATCAAGTCAATTGACTTTCAAGAATAATGCTATAAAAGATGCATATAGCCTTAGTGTTCTCTTAAAAGAATTTGCTATTAGGGTACAAAAAGCCAGGTATGAGGATTAGAATATTAAAAAAGGGAGATACTGTTTTTTTGCCAAACAATCCATCATCATCTACAATTCCTTCTAAAGAACATGAAGTTCAACTTTTATACAAACATTCCAAAATCAGCCAATTCCAAGAGATTCCTCTTTAACAAGTTACCCGTGCTCTGACTTCTCCAAATTATTCGAAATAATTAAAAGTAAATAAAATCCACTCCTATCTTTGGATTCGAAACTCTAACCTCAGAGGCAATGCACCAAACTCAACCCCGAAGAACATCAAAATATCTATTCGAAACTCTAACCTCAGAGGCAATGCACCAAACTCAACCCCGAAGAACATCAAAATATCTATCCAGAATCACAGCGAAAATTAAAAATTCTATGCACTCCATGAAGCTACATTAGAGCATTCTACACCAAGCAAGCAATTAGCTAATTTTGACATATTTCGTCAATTTATAAACACCAATTCATGATAAAATTCCAATATCAAAAAAGATTTAAAAAAAAACAAAAAAAACTACCTCTATCAGAGGATCACATTTGAGCCTCTCATCAATTTTCTCAGCCGAAACCGGCGAAGAATTCGGATACGTCATCGGGAGAGGAAGCGCATCGTCGTCTTCAGTCAAGTAGCTCTCGCGGTCTCGCGACCACCTCTCTTTCGCATTAATTTTCGTCTTCATGCTACTACTCGCAACGCCGGAGACTGTGTTATCCGTCGAGCCATTACCGACTCTGATGCCGGCGGCGTCTGAAGCTGCGGCGGAATTGAGCCACGAGCGCGGGAAAGTGTTATCGCCGACGGCGCGGCAGCGGAAGGCGGTGATCGAGGGGGAGATAGCGGGGAACGAGACAAGTGGAGGTCTGGAAAGGGGATGAGTTGAGGTAGGGTTTATCGGCAACATTCCATACAGATTACTCTCTGGATATAGAGTTAGAGAGAAAAAGTGAACGAATTTGGAGGGAGAGAGGTTTGTGTGAGAGGTGTGGTGTGGGCAGTTTAATGAGTAGAGCTGCCAGAAAGAAGATTAGTCCAATGGGTACGGACAGGTTTAGAGGAGGCGCCGTGGGCGCTTGGACGCACAAGACTCCTTTTTCTTTTTTCCCCTTTTACCCCTTTCTGACTTTTTTTTCCATGTTTTTCTCATTTTTTTTCATAATAGAAGTGATTAATTAGTACTCCCTTGTTCCAATATGATTAATTTTGCGCACGTTAAGAAATGTATATAACCAAACATTAGTGTAACTATTATTTTCAATTATATATATAGATATAATTTTAAATTTATTAATGTCAATTATTAATTTATAAAATTAATGTTAAAATTGGTATATTTATTATCAGAATATCAACACTTTGCATTTGTCATTAATCTTCTATTTACCAAGAAATAAACAAAGTATTTCAAAAATCATTAATTAAAAGTATATATATATATATATATATAATAGTTTAATACCCGTGTATTACACGAGTTTATCAAAAAATAAATATAAAAAATATTTGCGATATAATTATAAAATTTTATGTAAAATGAGAAAATCAAATGATTTAATCTCAACTCTTGCCTTGTACATGTTTAATTTATTTATTAATTATTATAATTATTAAATCTTTATTTTCATGCTTAGGTTCAATTCATTAATAATTTATTTATATACTTATAAAAATTCAAAAGAAGTCACATTCTAAACCCGTGCCTAATCTCTACTTATTAATTATTATTAAAAATTCAAAAGAAGTCACATTCTAAACCCGTGCCTAATCTCTACTTATTAATTATTATTACGTTATTCTATATTTTAATGTTTAGATTAAATTCGTTAATAATATTACTTACATACTTTGAAAACATAAATGGATGTCATACTCTCAACTCGTGTCGCATTGTATCGATGTCTAATTAATATTTAATAATAACGGGGAAACCCGCATAAAATTGAGTTTGAAAAATGTAAAATATACAACATCCGAATATTAAATTTATAAGACACTTATAATTCTATTGAAAAAATATCGTGCATTTAACTTGTAGTATATGTAATATTATTTTAATTTCTTTTTTTTTTCTGCGTAAGATACTAATTTGTTCGTGCAAATATATAATATATATGTATCAATGCATTATATTTGAATTAGATAAAAAGATTTAGAATATAAATGTAAAATATACAACACACGCGTGTTACATGTGAATATGTGATATAAAATATTAAATTTATATAACACTGATAATTCTATTGAAAAATGTCGTGACTTGGAGTTGGATTAGTGTTAAGGATCCTTTGGGGTCTAGTTTCTCTTTTAAAGATTGGTTTGCAAACCCTATATTGTTGTGTTAGCTTTCTTAATTGTATTTTGTACCTTTTTTTTTTTGGTATCTCTTGTACCCTTTATTTTAATGTTATTCTCTTTTCTGATCAAAAAAAAAAAAATATTATTATTTTAATTTCTTTTTTTTTTCTACATAAGATACTAATTTGTTCGTGCAGATATATAATATATATGCATCAATGCATTATATTTGAATTAGATAAAAAGATTTAGAATATATCTCATATTTATTTTTTTAGGTATATTAATTTATTATTATTATTAGTATTTGTATTACGTTATCTTTTTTGTCTCACTTTATTTTTGTTTTTTGTTTGGTGTAACAATAGTTTTCATATATATTTTTAATATTATTTTCAATTTATTATATTTGGATTAGATAAAAAAATTTTAAGTTTATATTTTTATATTTATTTCCCTTTTGTAATAACTTTATATAACCCATATTTTTCTTATATAAATATTTAGGATTATAATAAAATTATTTCAACTTTTATTGTAAATAAAAATTAATTCAACTTATATATATATTTTTTCTAATTAGATATAAATTATTTATATTTTTATATTAGAAGAATAAAAGTAAGATAGTGAATTGGACAAAATATGTTAAAGAAAGTAGGGAAAATTCCTAACTACTCCAAAAGAGAAAATGAAATTCCCTACTAGTCCTACCAARTTTAATATTCCCTAAAAATCCTAAACTGTTAAATAGATACAATAATACCCTTTGAGATTGTTACCCGTGTGCCACGCTACATAATCTTTCCCTGTCTTCTAATTAACCATAATTGGTGGATTTGCAAAAAAATGTTAACTCTCGCCCTCCGTTCCAAAAATCTGGCAACACAAAATGAAAAAGAGAACTTGGATCGGCTGAACCCTAAGGTAAAGCATATGCCCAAGGTGATTCGCTTGAACTTCCGTCCAAATCACATCCCCCCACTTGCGGAAATAGATGTTGTGAAAGGAGAATTCCAAACTGCAATTGAAGCCTAGGTCCAAATCAAGTTCCTTCATCCGTGTAAATTGAACTTGGAAATAACCCTGGTCATATGAAGAAGAGGGCGAAGACGATTCCACGTACCAAGTAAGCTTTGAAATTTTTGCTATTCGCTTTCGTTTTGCCCCAAATTTATTTTTTCCATTTTTTTTTCGCAAGTGTTTTCGAAATCGTAGGCGTAGATACTATTCGTTTTAAAGTGATTTATTTTTGTAATTAGTAGTTTCGAATTGATGAAAATTACCTTGCATTTGTGCGTGAGTAATTTTCATTTAGTTTTCATTTAAAAATAGACTGAACTATTTTTTGAGCAGATTTTCGTCTTTCGTCTTGAATTACTCATTTGTGCGTGAGTAATTACCTTGCATTCCRCTTTCGTCTTGAATTCTTTGAGCAGATTTTTTGATTTATGCAATAGTAGTTGTGGATTTTACTAAAGTAGTTTCGAATTTGGAAGATATTTTYTGAATYTTCAAAGGAAGCTTTCAYCTTTGACAGATTAGTTTTTGAATTATCTATTATGTATTTAGAATTTGAATGAGTAGTTTCCAAGATGCTGCCGATATAGTTTGGTACTGACTAAGTAGTTTGAAATCAGTATTTGTTCATTTTGCAGAAAAAAATCATTTTTCGTAGTCATCCGTCGTTCTAATTTTGCTATAAAAAGTCATTTCTTAACTAAAAACTACTTTCTGATACATGGCACACTACCTTTTTAGTATTGTGAACTTTGTTAATATTATGAAGAGTGGTTTAGAATTGATGTAGTAGTTTAGATTTGTTGTTTGGCACTGTAACATTTGTTGTGGATCGAATGAGTAGTTTTCATTCTGTAAATRTGGCATGTTGGATGAGTAGTTTGATTAATTACAAACTACTCTGTCTTTTTCTAATTACAAATCACTTAGTTATTTGGGAATTCTATGTTATGTATATTGGGATTGACCAAGTAGTTTGTAATATGTAGATGAACTAGTTTGGTATTAAATAAGTAGTTTGGAATAAGTAGGTGTCCATTTTGATGAAAACTTCATTGCTCGTGGTGAATGTCGTTGTCGCTTTGCTATAGAAAGTCATTCCTTAAATGAAACATGCTGTGTTGATAAAGTACAAACTAATTTGCTAAATGTTGTGAACTTTGTTAATATTCTGATAGAGTAGTTCAGAATTGATGTGAGAGTTTAGATTTCTTGGTCGGAACTTGTAACAGTCCTTCTGGATAGATTGAGTAGGTTGCATTATGTAATTGTGGCTTGGTGGATAAGTAGTTTAACTAATTTCAAACTACTCTTTCATGTTCTAATTACAAACTACGTAGTTATTTTGTAACTCTATGTGATATATATTGGGATTGACAAAGTAGTTCGCAACTGTCATTGTACATAAAATAGCAGTTTTGGAGGTGATCGTCGTTGTTAAATTGCTATAAAAATGTCATGTCATAATTATAAACTTCTTTTTTTGGGAAAATTACAAACTACGTTGTTGATATATAGGAACTTTGTTAATTTTCTCAAGAGCAGTTTCGTATTGAGTTGGAATTTAAGATTTGTAGTTTGTAATTGAATYAGCCGTTGGGGATCGAATGAGTAGTTTTGATGAATGRTTTTGAAATTTATAAACTACTCTGTCATTTTCTAATTATAAAGTACTTGATAGTTTGAACTTTCTGTTATGGTTCTTGGGATTCAAAAAGTATTTTGAAATATCTGTATGAGGTATATTGAGTCAGTAGGTTTCTATGTTGCATAAGTAGCATTTGTCGTACTGATCGTGGATGTTATTTTGCTGCAAAATGTCATTTCATAATTATAARCTAATACGTTGGAATTATACAAACTATGTAGTTTATATCTGGTACTTTCTTAATAGATGAAGAGTAGATTTGAATTGAGACTGAATTTTATATTTGTTCCTTGGAATTGATTCAGTCGTTGGGGAAATAGGTGAGTAGTTTGCATTATGTAGTTGTGGTAGTTTGGATAAGGAGCGTGAAAAATCAGAAACTACTCTCCCATTTCATAATTCCAGACTACTTTGCTTTCTCGAGTTGTATGTAATGTATTTTGGAGCTTCATAARTAGTTTGGCCTATCCAGATGAGGTRTTTTGGAATTGACTCACTAGTTTGGAAGTAGTAGTTTATATTTATAGGTTGCATATATATCATCTATCGTTGTGCTTGTCGATGTTAATTTGCTTACAATTGTCATTACTTTTTATTTAAATTATGTAAAAATCATGTTAAGGGACGTTAAAACTTGTTTGTGTGTCATATGCAGGAGTGATTGTGCGATGTTTACGTGCTACTTCATGAAGCATGTAGTGTTGAACCAAGACTTTCCCGTGGACTTTCAGATTGATGTCATGAATAGGTTCAACGCTGAAGTCATTGAATCAATTGTCGAACATAGTTTGTAATAAAAGTTTGAACTACGTTATGTCGCCGGGTCTGGTGTATAGTGTTTTTTGTCTTTGATCGATGAGAGTGGGTTGGTTGCTAGTTTATGCATTTAAAACGATTGTATTTCATCCGGGATTTTTTTGATGGTCCACAAACTTGATGTACAGGTTTTTGTTAAGAATTTTCGGAAATACGAACTACTATTTTAAAAACACGAAGCAATCTGATAAAGTTTTCGAACTACCCTGTGTAAAATTACGAATTACTCGGTCAACAACCATGGAATACCCTGTCGACATTAATGAACTACTCTGTTAACTACTCTTTTAATAATTGCAATCCATTGTGTTAATAAATCCGAACTACTCTGTTGAGAATTATGGACTACCCTTTTAAAAATCACGAAATACACTGTTAACAATTATGAACTACTCTGTAAATAGTTCTGAACTACTCTCTTAACAATTGCGAACTACTCYGTTCAGAAGTACGAACTACTCTCTTAACAATTGCRAACTAATCGTTACGAACTACTCTCTTATTAATTTTGTACTACCATGTTAAAAATTACGAACTACTTTCTTAACAATTGAGAATTACTCTGTTTACAATTACCAACTTACCTGTTAAAAATTTCGAGCTACCGCCATCTTAATAATTGCAAGCTACTTTGTTAAAAGTTTCGAATTACTATGTTTAGAATTACGAACTAATGTTTCAAAAAACACGAAATACTATATTAACAATTACGAACTAGTCTGTTATTAATTTCACTTAAAGCTCACATTTATTCACATTTATCAGCCTGACTTATTCACATTTATCACTTAAAGCTCACTGCCAAGATAATAAGTGTAAAAGGGTGTCCATTTTTCCCATTTGCAAATGCAGTTCATGCAATGAATAAGTCAGGCTAATTAAGATTACTTCATCGAACAAGGTAATATGCCACAGAATTGCAATGAGTTATTYTAGTCATAACTCAAGGAATTGAATGTGAATAATGAGAAAATCGGTCATGCAGCAGAAATCACGAACAATCTATAATTCCGAAATAATTCGAAACTATTTTGTAAACTATCTTTTGCAGACATAGGCTACAAACTCGAAAATTCGAAACTATTCTGCCGCGTTTCGAAACAATTCGGAGCTATTGTGAGAAAATATATTCTGCCAAATGCGGCCGCGTCCCTCGAAAAACGCTACACTATTCATCAGTTTGGAGTACATGGTGAGCAGATGATTGTTGGTCTGCACAGTCGCGTTCGAGCGCCACCGCTGCCACCAGCACATCGTCACTGCCGCAGCCGCTGGATCCCTCGCCAACGCCGGGCGTCGAGTCAAGTCGGCCTGAAGCCCGTCGCCGATTTGCTATTGTCCGTCACGATGAACCAGTCCGTCGAGCCACCGCCTCACCGAGGCCGTACTTCAGCGCAGCCGAGTCGCCTCCCCATCCGCACGCCGCTGCCCGCCGCCTTGCCAGATCTTTGCCAATCGTCGATCGGTCGAAGGAGAGAGTGCTGGCCGATCGCCAACTTTTGGAGATAGAGTGTCGCCTGAACGCCGCCGCCAACTGCCGACGCCATCGCCGCGCGACTCTACCGGAAAAAGGGTGCTGGCCGATTCTGATTACGGAAGGAACATAATGAAGAAAGGGACGGGAAATCTATTAGGGTTGGAAAATCCAATTATAATTTAATGTTTTGAGTGGTGGGGTATTTTTGACATTTTATATTATAATTTTGATTTAATGGGAAGAATTTGACTTAAATGGGAAAAAATATTGTTAAAGGATCATTTGGGAATTGAGTATGATCTAAGCACATTATATGAGAATTTTCCCAAGAAAGTATTATAGTAAGTAAGATGTAATAAAAGAAAAATATTGAATTAGGCAAAATATAATATTAGGAAAGTATTAAAGTAGGTAAATATATAAAAAGGAAAAATACTAAATTAGGTTAATATTAGGCTCGGATGACACCGAAGCACCAATTTTTTTTCCAAAGCTAACGAAGCATGGGAAGCAGACACATAGGATAGGAGGATTTTGCATTAATATATACTAGTTTAACACTCGTGTATTACACGGGATTTATAAAACACTAAATATAAAAAATATTTGTGAAAATTACAACAGCTAAATTTAAAATAAAAAATTAAAATGACGTGTTCTCAACCCGTACTTTGTTCAGTTTATTAATTATTGTAATTATTAATTAATATAATATTTTAATATTTAGATTAAATTCGTTAATAATTGTATTTATATACTTATAAAAACTCAAAAAACGTCATATTTTCAAACCGTCTATAATCTATATTAATTAATTACTATTAACTCATTTTATATTTTTATGTTTAGATTAATTTTATTAATAATTATAGTTATATACTTTGAAAAAATCAAAAAGTATCGTACTCTCAATCCTTCTCACATAATGACATTGTCTAATAAATATTAATTAATTAATTATTATATAATTTTATTTTTTATATTTAGATGAATTCATTACTGATATTTATTTACATACTCCAATTATTGCAAACATATCATAATTTACCTATACAGAATATTTAAAATTTTAAAAATAAAGTATTTCAACTTTATAAATAAAATTTATTTAATTAGTTTCATAAATAAGTTTTTTTTTTTGTAATTAAAGTTATTTTATATGTAATTTATCTTTTAATTAAAAAAAGTTTTCTACTTATTATATATGACTTGTTTATATTTTTATATTAGGAGTATAAAAGAAAACTATTGAATTAGATAAAATATAATAAAAGAAAACTATTAAGTTAGGCTAAATATAATAACAAGGAAATACAAAATTAGGCAAGACACAATAAAAGAAAAATATTAATTTAGGTATATATTAGGCTCGGATGACACATAAGCAACTGAAGCACCAGAATTTTTATTATCCAAGCGAAACAGACACATAGATTAGGATGATTTTGTATTAATATATACCTTTTTAACACCATGTATTACATGACACTTATCAAAAGATAAATATAAAAAGTATTTGTGATAGTTACAGAATTTTAAGTTTAAAATAAAAATTAAAACAATTTATTCTCAATTCGTGCCTTGTATATGTCTAATCTATTTATTAATTATTATAAATATTAAATAATTTTTTATTTGATGTTTAAATTAAATTCACTAATAATCTTAGCTACATACTTAGAAAAATTCAAAAGGCGACACATTTTAAACCCGTGTCTAATATCTATTTTATTAATTATTATTATTAAATTATCTTATATATTAATATTTAGAATAAACTCATTAAGAATTATTAGTTACATACTTTGAGATATTCAAAAGGTGTCATACTCTCAACCCGTGTCGCATTGTACTGGTGTCTAATCAATATTTATTAATTATTAGTATATAATTTAATATTTTTATGTTTTGATTGAATAGTTACATACTTAGATTATTGTAAATAACTCATATTTTACCATAATAGAATATTTTAAACTCCAAAAATAAAATTATTTTAAATTCTATTATCAATAAAATCTATTTAATTATAATAATTCTTTTTTTGTAATTAGAATTATTTCATATGTATTTTGTCTTTTAATTAAAATAAATTATTATATATAACTTATTTATATTTTTATATTAAGAAATTCAAAGAAAATATTGAATAAGAAAAAGTATAATAAAATAATTAAATTAGGTAAGATACAATAAAAAGAAAATTATTAAATTAAGTAAATATTAGGCTCGGATGACACATAAGCAAACGAAGCACCAAAATTTTTTATTTGCCAAACGAAGTATACAAAACAGACATATAAGTTAGGCCGTGTCTAATATCTATTTTATTAATTATTATTATTAAATTATTTTATATATTAATATTTAGAATTAATTCATTAAGAATTATTAGTTACATACTTTGAGATATTCAAAAGGTGTCATACTCTCAACCCGTGTTGCATTGTACTGGTGTCTAATCAATATTTATTGATTATTAGTATATAATTTAATATTTTTATGTTTACATTGAATACATTTCTAATATTTAGTTACATACTTAGATTATTGTAATTAACTCATATTACCATAATAGAATATTTTAAACTCCAAAAATAAAATTATTTTAAATTCTATTGTCAATAAAATTTTATTTTTTTTGTAATTAGAATTATTTCATATGTATTTTTTCATTTAATTAAAATAACTAATTATATATGACTTATTTATATATTTATATTAGGAGAATCAAAGTAAAGATTGTATAAGAAAAAGTATAATAAAAGAATTAAATTAGGTAAGATACAATAAAAAAAATTAAATTAAGTAAATATTAGGCTCGGATGACACATAAGCAAACGAAGCATCAGAATTTTTTATTTGCCAAACGAAGTATACAAAGCAGACACATATAAGTTAGGAGAATTTTGCATTAATATACAGGGGTGATGTGAAATATTTGTATGTATGTATGTATGTATGTATGTATGTATGTATGTATGTATATGTGATAACATAAACTTAATGACATATTAAATATGATGATAAATGAACTATTTTTGTGAGACGATCAATAAAAATGGGATGGAAGATGTATTATTACTCTCTCCATCTCGTTATATTTATCGTATTTAAAAAAAAAAAATCTCGATATATATGTTGAAATTTAGAAAAAAAAAATGTTCCTTTCAATCTGTTGAATTTAAAACAAAAAAACTTGTCTCGTTCTACTTTTCATATTTACATTACCAACAGTAAATTAATGTTACTTTTTTACATTAAATAATAATAATAATAATAACAATAATAATAATAATAAATATCACTTACTTAATTTTACCCCTCACATTATTAATTCATATATTTTAAAATCTTTTTAAACAAAAGAATATAATGGTCCTTTATATCTATCTCATAATATTAATCACCATTTTTAATCTACGTGCACAGACACACGCAATGAGATAGAGAGAGCATTATTATTTTTAGATTATGCTCGAATATCATGGGGACATAATTCAACTAAATATCAGTTGAATTTATTTATCTTTTCTTTTTGTCTTTTTATAAAATCATTTGAATTGTTTTAATTCCATCATTGAAGATTTGTCCACGAGTATAAAATCGGGAGTGGATGAGTTCTAATATCACGTTCTTTTTATAGGACGTATAAGTTTTCGAGTATTAATTAGCCAAACTAATTACCACCATGTTTTAAAACATTCACATATAATTACACTCAGAATAAGGGAGGAAAAATAAAAAAGAAAACTAGTGTACATTAGTGTGTATGTAAACCATTGGTGTGATATAAACATAAGCACAAGAATAGTGCAAAAATAAAATAAAAATAAAAATCGAAGTATAGATCATTTGCCCGTATCTTCATTCTAAACAGGCAAAATTGCAATCTCCCCCTTCTGTACTTCTACATGCTGATATACCGTCACCTCAGCTAGTTACCACAGTAACTTCTCATGCATCCTTTTGCGCCTCAGCACATCGTTGTCCCCCCCACCTCCCTTGCTGGTTTTGCCTAGGAGAGCCTAGTCCGCAAAAAAAAAAAAAAGTGATTATCAGCTTTTAGATGAAAAAGAATGAGCCGAGAATCACTTTTTATCTTTAAGAGTTTGTAAACCGTCACTAGATGTATAATTTATGATACAAATATAGGATAAGAGACTTACCGAATATTGAGACCTTCCTTATTTTTCAAAGAATCCGGAATTTCACCGTTGAGTTTGTTGTTCTGTAGAAATCTGTCGATTAAAAGAAAAAAGACCGTTATACTTTATAGTTTATACACAGATATGAAATATTCATAGCCTGATCTTACAGTTCTTTAATATTCGGTAGTCCCCCCAACGAGCTAGGAATTGATCCCTCAAGTTGGTTGTTCTCTAAATGTCTTTTTTCCCCATATCATTAAAAAAAAAAAAAAAGAAGGGTAAAAATAATAAAATCAAGATAATTCCTGAATCTGACTAAAATTACATAAAGAGAATAATATAAGGAGTTTTTTCAGAGCTTACAGAATTTCTAAAGACTTTAGTGCACTCAAATCAGGTATTGTGCCCGAAAGCTTATTGTCTCCAAGCAAACTGAAATATAATTCCAATTATTACAACATTGAAAACAAACAAACAAACATGTTACATTGATTTAAAACAAAACAAAACTTACAGATGCTTGAGTGCAGTTAAGTTAGATAGACTTTCTGGAAGTGGTCCGGATATTCCAAAGCCAGTCAGGTTCCTTCACACATTTTAAAAACAAATATGTGAAAAACCCTTGATAATGTCTCGTCTTAGTGATCCTAGGCTCAAATAAATTTGTAAGAAAAACTTACAAAGAGTAAATTCGAAAGGGGCCGTTGTTCGAGCATGAAACACCGGTCCAGGAAGTTTCTCTCGGCAGGCAAGGATCACCTGCCCAATCTTCAGGAGGCTTGTCGATTGCTTTTCTCAATTCCTCTATCGCCATCACTGTTGAATATCCAAAAAACATATATAAAACAGAGGCAAGAAAATTTAGACACACTTGCATGTAATTGATAATTACAAAAATGGCCTTGACTTAATTATAGAAAAACCCAATTATAATTCAAAATTACAAATACTTCATTCATTTTCTTTACAAATATCATCTTCTTCACAAATATTAATTTTAAAATATAATTGGGTTTTCTGTAATTAAGTTAGATTTCAAGGTGGTTTTTGTAGTAATCTACGCTACATCCAAACAAGCACCTAAACAAATAATTTCTTGAACAAAACTATGGTTTGGTTAATTACAGAAAAGCCCAGACATGCTTGAAAATCACATGCACACACAAAAAACTTGGGGTTATAACTGTAATATTTTACAAATCCCAAGGGGTTGTTTGAAATATTTTTGCTTATAAATGAAGTAAAGTGTAATACAAAATCAAACCTCAAGGGGTTTTCTGTAATTTCAAAAGGCTCTGTTTTTGTTTTTGTTTTTGTAATCAACTTTAACCTCGGGTAGTTTCTGTAACTATCCCCAAAACTATTTAGCAATTTTTGTCCCAAAAAAAAAAGATACCATCTCTAGTAACAGTCTTTCCACCAACAGGTAAAATCTGAAAAATTTCACCAGCATTGATCAACGGCCCGACCCGAGTATCGTGACTAGGAACCAACGTGATCTCGGTTGTCCCACTCAGAGGCCACTCCGTCCCAACGACGCTCTGACCATTAGCCGTTGCATTTAAATCTCCGTAGAATTTGGCCCCGTTCACATAAACATCGAAAACTCGCCAGCTGTACGGGCTCAATTGCCGATTATCTTGAAAGTACAACGTGATGTAATAGAGCCCGGTGGAGAGCGGATAAGGCGGCCAGTTGATTGTGAGATTTTTCCCTCTGCTCGTCGTCAGGGCCGATGCGAAGGCCATCTGTGGCGGAATGTTCCAGAAGGTGGTTGTGGTTACGTTCGACTTGCTAGAGACGAACGGGTTACCGTCCTTGAACGGCTGCCAGTATCGGTTGAACTTGTCCTCTGGAAAGCTGATTCGACATTTTTCATTATTCTTTCGAAAAAATGGCAAATATTAAAAGGAAGAAATGCTCGAATAATTTGTAACCTTTTTTTTATACATAGAAAGAATATACATAGATTTATTTTTTTCCGAAAATGAATATAAAACTTTTTCTTGAATTAATAAAAAAAAATTATTGATAAATCTATTTACAATAATTCAAGAAAATAAGATATAATCAATTTTAAAAAAAGAAAATTCCAATTCTGTTTAAATCCTTTTTCAGATAATACTAATGGAACACTTTCATATATTATATCACTTAAGCCAAATATCACTACAGAATTCTTGAAGGTCACTTTAAATTACAGGGTAAATTACAAAACATACCCACAGGGACTTTACAAAAAGACCCAGTTATTTTTCAAAATTACAAATAGCACCCTGTTTCCGACTCCTCAGGGTGCACTTTCGCAAGGTAAAAACAAACCTCAAGGCGTTATTTGAAATTTCAAAAGATAACAGAGTTTATTTATTTTGTAATTAGGCTAAACCTCAGGGGTAGTTTTTATAATTATCAATGAATTATACAAATTTCTCACAACACAGATATCACTAGCCGACTTGCTAGACAACCAAAAACTATTGATAACAAGCAAAAGTTAGTTAGCCAACTCTGTGTACCTAATAATATCTATCTCAATTTGAGCCAATAATTTTAAATATCAATAAACTACATGAATCTAGTTAAGAACTATATTCAAAGCTATTGCAGAGTTAATTACTCACTTTAGGGTTAATTAAAAAAATGCCCTTGCGGTCTTGCCTAGTTACAAAAAGACCCATTTATCTTTCAAAATTACAACTAGCCCCTTGAGGTTTGGATTTAGCTTACAAATAGCACCATTTTTCCGACTCTTCAGGGTTCGCTTTTGCAAGGTAAAAACAAAACCTCAAGGGGTGGTTTGAAAATTTGAAAGATAACCAAGTTTTTTTTTCTTTTTTCTTTTGTAATTAGGCTAAACCTCGAGGGTAGTTTTTGTAATTATTCTTAAATTATATGAATTTCTCACATCACAGAGAAGGTCAACTTCAATTATAGGGTTAATTACAAAATACCCAGAGGTCTTCTCACAAATAGCACTCTCTTTCAGTCTCTACAGGGTTGCTAGGTTAAAACATACCTCAAGGATTTTTGTGTTTTTTCTCTCTTTTTTCTTTTTTTCTTTTTTTGGTAATTAGACTAAACCTCAAGGGTAGTTTTTGTATATACCCCCAAATTATATAAATTTCTCTTATCCTACCCAAAACTACTGATAACAAGCAAAAGCTAGTTAGCCAACTCTGTGCACCTAATAAAATCTCCATAGGAGCCAATAAAAATCAATAAACAACATGAATCTCGTTAAGAAGTTTATTAAAAACTGCAATTTATAATCGAAACCCTTTGTACCTAATGATGTCACCTTCCGAGCCAAACGTATTCCTCGCAACACTCGCCAACATATTCTTCTCGAAATTCGTCGAGTTATAAACAGAGTCATCGAGAAAATGAACCTCGAGCGACGAAATAAACGGACTCGACCCATCGGGCGTGTGCTGGTTTCGGGCCAAACAAACACTGAGGAACTTATTCTGAGCCACCACAACGGCCTCGTAGTACGAGGACCCCCCGGCCGCGTAATCCTCCGTGGTGTTCACAGTGCTCCAATTCGTGCCGTCGATGATCTGATCGAAAACCGGCGGTTCATTTCCTCCGTCAAACCCTCCGTAGAAATAAATTGTTTTCACGAGGTATTTTTTTTCCTTGAGCACGGGGAAAGCGTAACAGTATTTTCTGGCGATGGCGTTTGGGAAAAACCTTAGGGTTTGTAATCGGGGCAAAATGTCGGTCCTGTTTAGGGTTGTTTTGTTGCCGGACGAGATGTAATCGTCGTCGGGTACGTATTTGAGGGGGCCTTCTTCTACGTTATCGCTCGAGCCGCAGTTTAGAAGGTAGCCTACATGTTTGTAGAAATGCGAGAATGAGAACTGAGAATATGAAATTATGAATTTGAAAAAAATATAATAATATAATAAAATTGGATTTGTAAATTTTGATGCGAGATTTATTTATTTAATTTAGTTTTTTGGGTACCTCTGGGTTGGGAGGTGGCGTGGATAGCAAGGGGGATGCTGACAAGCCAGAGGAGGAAGATGCAGGTGGACATGACGGCGATTGGTGGCGCAAATGGAGGATGAAGGTCCGGCGAGGGGACAGGAAGAGAGAAAAAAAAATTGAGTATAATAAGAATTAAATGGTGGACATGAATTTAGAATGGTGATACGCATCAAGGGCTATGCATGAAGATAGATTTTGAATTATATTTGACTCGTCCTAAATTGCTTTTTTCCTGAAATTTATTTTTATTTTATGTGGCATTTGGATTGGCGGGTTTGGGTTTGGAAATATTTATAAATGAGAATTTTTGGGTGGCGATTTCTTTATGGGAAAATGGCAAAGAGTGTTCCGAGGAAAGCGAAAGTTTTGTAGCATTTATGTGTTCAAGTTTTTAAGAATACAAATACTCTAAGTTATTATACTTTCACCCCCACCTGCATTTACAATCATAGATCTCTTAATTTAAAAAATTTAAAATTAATTTAATGATTGTAAATACACCCCACTAAGTGAAGAATGGTACCGTGAAGGTACCGTATAAGTTCCCATATATATATATATGTATATATATATCGGGCCGGGTACTAGAGGACCCGGACCCGCCCCGTTTATCCCTCGGGTCGGGTCGCCCCACCACAGGTCGCGAGTCGGGTCGTGTCGATCCATTATATTTATTTTTTATTATTTTTATTAAATTTAAAATTAATTTAATATATAATAACACATATATTATTATAAAAAWTAAATATAAGATGAAAAATTAATTAAAAATAATACTAAATTTTTTTTTTTTAATAATTCATATAAAAATATATGTAAAACATATATATAATATATTTATAAATAAAAAATGTACAGCGGGGCGGGTACCCGCGGGGCGGAGAAGGTACCCGGACCCGTCCCGCCACGGGTCACGGGGCGGGCCGCCCCAAACAGCACGGGTCGGGTCGGGATTGCCATCCCTACTAAGGTGCCATCCGAACCTAATATCTACCTAATTTAATATTTTTTATTGTATTTTGCCTAATTTAATTCTTTTATTATATATTACCTAATTTAATATTTTCTTTATTATGTTTGGCTAATTCAATATTTTCCTTTTATTCTCCTAATAAATTACAAACAAATCATATATAATTAGTAGAAAAGATCTAATTAGTTATTTTAATTAAAAGATAAATTGCACAAGATATAATTTTAATTAAGAAATATTATTATGAAATATTAAATAAGCAGTATTTACAATTAAAGTTCTTATAATTTTAATTTTGGGATTTTAAATATTCTATATATGTAAATGAAGATTTATTTGAAATAATCTAAGTATGTAACTAAATATTAGTATGTTCAGTCCAACATAAAAATATAATAATAATATTAATAAATTAATATTGATTAAAATTCTCTCTCGATACGTTCCTCAATAAATTGAATAAAAATTACTGGTACAAGGCAACACGGGTTGGGAGTATGATATCTATTTGGTTTTTCAAAGTATGTAACTAATATTATTAACGAATTTATTCTAAATATCAAAATATAAAAACAACGTAATAATAATTAATAAATAGAGATTGGGCACGGGTTTAGAATGTGACTTCTTTTAAGTTTTTATAAGCATGCAAATAAAATTATTAATGAATTGAATCTAAATATTAAAATATAAAATTATTTAATAGTTATAATAATTAATAAATAAATTAGACAAGTACAAGATGCGGGTTGTGAAGGCACAAGTTGAGAACATCATTTAAATTTTTCATTTTACATAGAATTTTATAATTATTATAAATATCTTTTATATTTATCTTTGACAAACTCCGTGTAATACACGGGTATTCTAGTGAAACAATAAAGTTATATATATTTTTATTTAAAATATTATTATATTAAATTAAATATTCAAATTTCAAATATGTAAGTTTCAAAATCACGTAAAACAATCAAACTATTTATGCAATAAAATATTTTTTCTTTCTTTCTTGAAATCTATGGACATTTTCATTAACAATTAATCTATTATCCGTCCATTTTCTAATTCTATATTGGGATGTATAAGAATTCTTATGGATGTGTTTTATTTATTCAAATTCAAAGGTGATCATATTTTTCTTAAAAAATAAATATTTTATGAATATATATTGATACGACATCAAATATACAGGTCAGTAAACATGCAGGTTTAGGGGGATTTATGAGGCGACCTCCCCTCTAGAAGGGACAATCTTTTTATGGGGGGCGAGCTATTTTGGGGAGTGGCTAGCTCTTGTATAGGAGTTGCGAGTTCTTATATTAGGGTGACGAGCTCTTATCAGGTAAATGGTATTATGGTAGCTCGATATTGAGAGTTGGGTTTATGGTTAACACGATCTTGCGCCCTAGTTGGCTGATATGGATTATGGTATGGGGTCCCTGCGGACTAAAGACATTGTATGATTATTGGCCCACAATTATTAGGGTAATTTAATGAGAGTTCTAATATTTATGGTAAATTAGCATACATGAGAAATTCTAATTCTAAGTCGGTCGCTATTTATGGTATTGTGATTTTAATAGGAGACGAGAACCCTAAATTCGGAACACGTCTCTTATCTATATAAAGAGGACACAGGCCCCGTTTTTCTCTCTAAGTTGATTTTATATCCTACGCTTTGAGCTCTCGCACACCACTCTTAAAAAGTACCTGACTTAAGTATCAGAGGGCCTACGTCAGGGCTGTCCGGCTAGGGTTCTATTTTGCAGGTTGATCAGGTTGTAAGAAGCTTTTTGGAGGGCTATCAGGTCGCCTAACACATATTTGAGGTTAGCACTCTCATTTCTTGGTGAACCAAATTTTTTTATCGCATCAAGTGGCGCCGTCTGTGGGAAAGAGGGGCATCGAGTCTTTGAGCAAAAGACGTGAGAACTTCAACAAGCAAAACATGGAGGAAAGAACCATCATACCTCAAATTTTGGATTTTGAATCGGAGACGAGCAAACCTAAAGAGGTAGACAAAGGGAAACAAGTTGAGAAGGAACAAGCACCACCTCAAGGGGAGTCAGCGGATCAAACAACCACGACACCACCACCACCATCGCCAAGGAAAAGGTGGAAAATCACGGGGGAAGAACAAGAAAAAGACTCCAGAAACAATTAAACAGAAGGGTATTCATATTGGGATATAAGAGTGGAAGGAGTTACCAAAAGGAAGAACTTGTCAAGTTGACAAAGGACTCCTTGAGAGATTAATGGGATCAGTATCTCGAAGCAAGTTGGAGAAAATCTTGGCGGGCGAAGATGACAACAAGGAGAATGAGGTTAAGGAAAAAGATAAGGAATACAGACCACCACCATTGACTCTGGGCTAGAAAAAGAGCAGGGAAGGAAACCTTGGATGCCGGATCCCAAGCTGACCCATACCACAAAAAGGAGGCGGTATCCAATAGAATACCCATCGTCATCTGACGAGGATGAAGAAGGACAGCGCACACTTCATAATTAATAAGCCGCGACGAAGAATCTATCAGCGCCACACAAAGATGTAGGAAAATGAAATATTACATGCATCCCGCGCAATGAGATATATGCAAGAGGCAGTACAGGCGTTACAGAAACAGGTCGTGATAGCAGGAGGTGAGGATTCAAGGGGCCATCCGTTCTCAGAAGGGATATTGAGAGCGGCTTTACCTCGCGGATACAAGGAGCTGAATTTCTATTGTGAGGGGATATCAGACCTCACTCGTCATGTGCAAAGGATTGAGAACGAGGCGGCGTTGAGGTAGTATACGAACGTTGTAGCATGTAGGGCCTTCTTATCTACTTTGAGAGGGATAGCACAGGATTTGTTCCATCAACTAGAACCAGGGAGAATCACCAGCTTCCAGGTCATGAAGTCGGCCTTTTTAAAGCATTTCGCTAGCGCCAAATTACACACGAATAGGGGTGGAAATTTAAGGCATGACACAATTGACCGCCATGAAATTATAGGGTTTGGGCTGGGGTTTATCGGGTTCGGGCCTTATCGGGCCAGCCGGATAAGGCTTATTAAAATTCGTATTATTATCGGGTAAACCCAATAAGGCACGGTAAGAAAAAAGCTGGATTTTTGATTTCTCACTGTTAATTAAAAACATAAAATATACTCCTTCCTTCTTAGCTGCCCGCTTTGAGATAATAATTGATACAAAAACTGAAGAAAGATTTTTATTTTCAGCCGCCCGCTTTGCTCAGCTCCCCTCAAATCCAAACTGGTCGCTCTCCTTCATTGCTGGCCGCTCTCCTCAAATCTGGCTTCGCTAGCCGCTCTCATCAAATATGTCGTTGCTGACAGCTCCCCTCTAATCCCTAAATCATGAAAAATAGACAAAATCTAATCAATTCCCTCCACTGCAATCTTTTCCATTTGGACTCGGCTCGGGTGATTGGATTTTCTACAAAGTTCAGACTCTGCGAATCTGTCGTTGCAGAGATCGACTTTTTCGAGTACTATCGATTGACAATCACCAGCTTTATACTATAAAGCTTGTGAGTTTTTTAATCTTTAACCATTTTTTCGAGGATCTGTCTCTCTTTATCTTGAATACGAACAAGATTGATGATGATTTTGGGTTTTGAATGCTTTGCGATTTTATGAATTCATAGGATTTTGATGATCATTAAAGAAAAGGTGTGTAGTCTTTTGGGCAAAATCTGTTTAATTGTATTGGTGTACTTTATCAAAATTCATATTTTATCAGTATGTATTCACCATTCTTTTGTTTACTTTTTCTGGACTTGTCAAATTAGTATCTTTAGGGGATTTTCTTCTTAATGCTGCATATGAAATGAAACTTGTGGTATTATGTTTACTGGGGAACAAATTTTTATGTTTAATTTGTTTTTGGAATCTTGAGTATAATTTGATCTTTCTTAGATTTGGTTGAAGTTGAGAATGTTTATCTATGTTAGTTTTATTTGTAAAAAACCAATTATGTAAATGATTTTTGTGGAATAAAGTATGGCTTCTGTTTGAATTAGCAGTGACATTTTAAAGATTCAAATTCAAATTTTGAGAATATTCTTAGTTTTTTGCTCGAGATAAACTTATGAATGGAATGGAATAATTAGAGTAGACAAAAAATAATGATTATTATTTAATCCACAGCTTCTGCTTCTTGGTTTGTCTATTTAAAGTTTTAAAAAGTGAATGAGTTGTCTGTTGCTGGCCATATTTTCATCAATCCACTCAATAAATTTCAATAATTTTTTCCATTTTGGGGTGATGAAATTTAGACTTTCCTAGCTTGTTTGATTCATGCCATACGTTGATTCGATGAATGAAATGAGACTTATACGATGCCCTGTATATTCTATTTCTATACTAAATTCAGTCGAATTGAAGCAAATCACATAGCCAAGTACAAGTATATGAATCGTGGTACCTAAATAGTTATTATGAAGTATTACTTGTTATATATATCTTTGTGCGATAATTACAAAAACTATCTTTGTGATTTATAAAACTAGGAACCTATGTTTTTTTGAAAAGGTCTGAAAATCTGAAAAATAGATAATTCAAGGAGAAACTAAGGAATGTTCAAGAATACAAGTGGGAAATTAAACTTCTGCTGCAGTTGTTTGACTTTCTTTCTTTGAACTATATTGGACTTTGACATCTCCTAGGTTTCTTCTTGTTTTGGCCTGTAAATATTTTTTGATATAGCTGAACACATCATCCTGGTTTACCTTGCTTTGTTTAACATGGTTGGACCCAGAAAATGTGTCCCAGATAGTTGCTATTGGGCCGTCATGGCTTTGGATCATCTTGGTAGCCCTTGTAAATCCAAGGTGCAATGTGAAATGTTTCAAATCACTGGGTTGTAAAAACTTTGAGAGTTATATATTTATTAATGATCATTTCGAGGAAAAGAAACCAGGTAAAGAGTCTACACAGACTTAATGAGGATCTAATTTCCAGCAGTGGATAAAAGTTTGTTTATTTAGTATGCAATTTTATTAGAGAAGCCTCCAGAACAAACTTAAAAACTTCTATTTTTATTTTCGTATCATGAGTGGTAACCCAAGATAGTTTTTCTACATCATTAAATCAAAATTATTACCATTTCGATAAAATTATAAGCTTTAGAGGCAAAAAAAGTTCACTTTCATTTGTAAGTTTCTTAGGTTATATGACTAAATATTATCAACAAATAATCTCACATTTTTTTTTATAAAAAGTCTTCTTGGATGTTTTGTAATATAATAGTATTTCGTTCCGTGTGGTGTGTATGCTTTGTGCTCGTCATTGTCTTGATTTCAGTAATTGTCTTCATGAAGTCTAATGAATATTGAATAGTTTGGAGGACGTTGATGTGAAATGAAGTCGAATGAAGATCGTTTGAAACCAAAAATGAAGAATTTAAACTTTTTTTTTTGTTATTTTGACTTTGATAATGACTTTATGCTTATTTAAATGTTATTTGGTATGCTTTGAGTTCAAGACAATGAACTGTTATTGGGACTTGACACTTTTTTTTCGTGATGAAAATTAATTTTGTATGTATTTTTATTGAGTGTAAGTAGAGTTTATTTATAGGATTCAGGAAATCTGTTTTCAAAAACTAATGTTCAAATAGGCCCCACTGCCACACTGGTCGGAAAAAAAAATGCATATCGTGTCGGGCTGGGCTTTTCGGGTTTCAATCATGTCGGTCTTGTGTTTTTATTTTAGACCCAATAAGATTAATGGTCCGTGTCCATGCATGTTCTTATCGTGTAGGGCCTTTATCGTGCTGGCCCGATAATAGCCCGGCACGACCGACTTTGCCACCTTTACACACGATGACTGCGCAATTTCTCTTTTTAGTTATGCAGCGACCTGGGAAAACTTTGAAGAGTTATGTGGCTCGGTTTACTAGGGCTACTTTGGAAGTGCACGCAGCCACAGACGAGATGAAGGCGGGAGTTTTACACCAAGGATTTGAGGATGGAAGGTCTGCGAAAATCGCTGGCCAAGCGATCTGCATATACATTCGAGGAGGTTTTGAATAGGTGCGTAAAGTACATACACATAGATGAGGCTGAAGAAGAGCATAGATTACGCTTCAGACATGAAGTCGCAGAATCAGAAAGAGTAGCGCCAAGGAGGTCGGAGCCTAAGAGAGATACGAGGTGAGCTTCTCGAGCACTCTTAACTACGGGAACATATGGTAGAGGGGTAACAAGAAGTGGAAGAAGGTTGTGGAGAGAAGATGCGAACTTCACACCCTTGGCGTTCCCACAAGCGAGAGTGTTCACAATTATACAGAGACAAGTACATGTTGCTATTAGGTGGCCAGAGGGTTAAATGCCAATTCCTACTAACCTAATGTCTCAGTTCTTTTGTAGGTTTCACGATAATTATGGGCATTCAACTGAGCGATGTAGGCATATAAGAGAAGATATCGAAAGACTAATTAAAGCTGGATATTTAAAAGAAGTGATGTACAAAGACAAGGAACCTCGAGAACAAGGGCAACCATTGACCCCGCCACCTCCAGGAGGACCTCCGTAATCGCAAGCGGAGGGACAACTACGACAGGAGGGTCAAAAATGGGCTGAACGAGGGGGAGCTGCTGGGAATAACAGGAGGAGAATAAATATGATATTCGAAGGGCCAAAGGATGGAGATACTGTTAGAAGAGTTTTAATGGTGTTGAAAGTATCAACGTATTCATGGCTTGGTATTATCGGAATTTAATTCGATTGAGAGAATCAATGTATTTCAAGATTTGAAAAGTAAAGAAAAATGAAAATAAAGCAATTAACCTAACTAAACTACACTAGGAAATGAAAGAGCAAGTTGGTCGGATTCCTTCGATGAAAATGCAAGCAAATAACGAAAACAAGCAAAAACAAGCAAGTTTCACCAAGTACAAGCATGCATGCACAAGGTACAACTACGCTTGCATGAACATAAAAACTTGAATAATGCAAATTAGCAAAAATCAAAAAAGCACCAAAAGCACAAGCAATGAAAATAGACGGAAAAGTTCAAAACTTTACGAGAATTAACAAGCAACAAGTAAGAGATCTAGGATTAAGCATGAAACAAAGCATGAAGATAAAAACCAAAATAAAGCATATGAAATACTTTAAATCAAGACGATCCAAGAGCCGATCTATGATTTAGATGTGTCACTCATCTAGATTCCATATCCAATTCTTAAGATCTAACATGAATTCAAGGTGCTAAGACAAAAAGCATAAAATGAAGAACAAGCATGGAAATGAATAACAAAGCATGGAATTAAAGCATACAACATGAAATTGAAAGGAAACTTACTTGAATTAAGAAATGAAACAAGCTTGAATTAAATTGCATCAAAATAAACAATCCAAGGGAGTACTTGAATTCTTCTTAGCCTTATAAACCCAAGGCCAAGTATGAAAGTAAATCTAAATCTAGAAAAGAAATTACATTAAAACTTGAAATTAAATCTAAAACCTAAGAAGAGAGAAAACTATCAAGAGCTTGATAGTAATTTGATCCCAAACCCTAGCTTGGGTTGGGAGGGGAGTTGTTCTCTCATTGGTGCAAGATGTGGGCTTTATATAGTTGTTTGTAGGGGTAAAACCGTCAAAAATGCCCAAAATACCCGAAGTCCCAGCGTCACAGTCGATCGACTGCATGTGTGTCGATCGACACCCTGTCGATCGAGCAGCGTTTCAGTCGATCCTGGTTGCTTTTGACTCGAATTTCTCGTTTTTCGGTCCAAAATTTCCGCCGAGCGAATATAATTCTTTTAGCCACCTACAAAATAAGAATTCGAACTTAAAAACCAAAAAATAGTACAAACATCTCACATATTGTACTCTTAAAGCCAAAAAGGAAATAAATGAGAAAAAGTCCTAAAACCTAACAAAAATGGCTCAAAACTACTAGAAACGACGCTAAATTCTAACTAAAAACATAAGAAAAAACACAACAATTACATGCAAAACAACTACCCCACACTTATCGGTTTGTTCATTCTCGAACAACAAAAAGAATCGAGAGTGCACACGCAATGAACATTGTGTAAAACGAGAAAAACCCTTGTACTTATCCTTATTAATATGATGATAGTATCAACATAGACTCGCTATCGTCAAGCATTGCTCGTATTACTCTTTCTCAAATGCAAGCCAAATCGATGACTTCTTCTCAAATGGAATTTTGAGGGGGTTCGCTCAATTCTCTCAAGTGTATAAGGGACGTGTTTACGCTCAAGTCGGGCAATACATGCACCTTGTCAAGATTTCACAAATCGGACGCTCAAAATTGCTCGTAGTACATGACCAAACAAGAATAGAAAAAGGTCTTTATTCTGGGTGTAATATTGGCTCTTTGGTAAGGTATGGAACATATGGATATAGTGGATAACACACGATCAAACGTGATCAATAACTCACAAAATTCTAATTTCTAAAACCCGAAGCTTATAATCGCTTCACCTTTCCCAATTTGCCAAACTTTCATTCGAAACCCTTTCGTATTTTTACACACTCTCCCAACTTAATTTTCACAACACTTAGAAACTTTATGAATTTGCTTCTTTTAATAAAATTAGCTCTTTCTGAATTAGGCTTTTCGCTTGAACGCACGCTTTATCACTTTTCGTGATTTGTTTTTTACATTTATTATTATTATTTTTTTGTATAAGCAACTCAAAACCCAAAACCCACAACTTATTTTCCACACATCTCTCGTCAACTAACAATAAACTCTCCCACTTCACAAATTATGAAGATACAAGAGCTAAATTCAAGCTCGGCTAAAAAGAAACGGGATGTTTTACGTCATTAACTCGACGTACTCCTTTTTTTTGGGGGTGGGGTGTGGGTGGGGGATTGATTGACAATTATTGCAAGAGTCACTACGCCTTTGGTTCTAAAAATAATAGAGGCTACGAGTTGCTCAAATACCATATGGAGAAAAAGCATCTCGACAAATACGACATTGATAGCTCTCAAACACAAATAAACTTCTCATCTTCATCTATCGCCGGGGCCGGCGGTCAAGGTACGAGTTCTAATTTATTTCAATATAGCGAAAGTGGTCATATAAAATTATTTGCAAGATTTATTTCCGTTATGAGTCTTCCTTTTAATCATGCGCATATTAGTCATTATGAAGATTATACTAGGGGTGCATTTAATCCATCTAGCACTAGGATTTCACGAAATAAAGTTACTCACGATATTTAAAAAATGGTTGGTGAGTATAAGTTGAATTTGATTTCAATATTTGATAGATTGTCTCAAAATGTCTCTATATTTTCAGATATTTGGACGGGTTCCCATCATAATAATAATTATATGGGAATCACATGCCATTGGGTTGATAATTCGTGAACTTTATAAAAATATTTAATTGCATATAGAGAGTTTAATAGATCGCATATCGCGGTGAATATTTCGCGCAAAATATCTAATATTTTATCCGAGTATCATTTAGGTAACAAAATTTTTTCAATTTCATTTGATAATGCCGACGTTAATACGACTAGTTTAGATTTGTTAAAAATTTCTTGTCAACCTATTATTGGTAGTAAGTTTTTTCATGTTAGATGCATTTGTCAAATTTTAAATTTATGTGTTCAAGATGGTTTAACTACTTTTAAATCTAAAATTACTCCGATTAGGAGTGCGGTATTTCATTTAATCAAACATGATTCAGTTGCAAAAAAAGAGCAAAAATTTTGTCGAAACAATGGTTTGCATCCAAAAAACTTTTCAATTGATGTGTCAAATCGTAGGGACTCCACTTATAAATTGATTAATGATTCTTCTGAATATAGAGAAATATTGTGTGCATTTTTTTCTAATCAAGATGTCGATTTCGTTTTATTTACCAATGCGTGGGATGATTGTTACAATATGATGTCCCTTTTAAAAAAAAAATTAACTACGCCATTGTGACTTTATCTGGTGTTTATTATCCTACCTCCACACTACTTCTCGATCAATGTATTCAAATTGTACTCGATTCGCCTGAATTGGGTGAATGAATTGCTAGTATGTTGAGTAAATGGGTGAAATATTTTCTACATTTCCGATATTTTTTTGATTGCAAAAATTTTAAACCCGAATTATCGGGTCGAGGTTTTAGAAAGTTTACTTCAAGTTTATTATGAAGCATTAGAATCTTTTTTAAAAACTTCAAATATTGAAATTCCTAACTCTATTAGTATTATTGACCAAGCAAAATAATCTTTAATATGTATTTTTAATGATTACAATCAATCTAGTGATGTTAATGTGTCCCCTTATTCCCCTTCCTCCCCACTTCTAATGTAAGACCATTGTTCAACGACTCTCGACAAGCTCTAACCCCATATACTAGGTTGATTGAAGATACTAAGTGAAAACGACAAATAGCTAGTGTTAGTCGAACAATGAAATTAGAAAGTTATTTAGAAGTTTTTGAACCGAGTAGTATCCCAAAAAAGCCCGATGGTACTAACGATCTTATGCAGTTTTGTTCGAAAGTGGCCACTATTTTTCCTACACTCTCTAGGATTGCCAAGAAGGTTCTCGCCATTCCCGTTTCAACAATTTCTGTTGAACAGGCCTTCAGCACGGAAGGCTTTGTGTTAGATGATCGTCAGTCTAACTTATTACCCAAAAATCTTGAAAATCAAATGTTGATGAATGATTAGGTCAAAGCTGAAAAACGAGAACAAGAAATGCAACTGAATGAAGGTGAAGAGAGCGACTATTACGATACCACTTCGGGAAGCAACGACAACGACGAATAGGTAAGTGAGGTAAGTATAAGAACTACGTGGACTTTGATTCCTCTACGAGGATACATAGGCGAGTTAATTCTAATATTAAAAATCAAAATTTAACTTTAATTTCTAATATTAGAATTAAAATCAAGTCCTTTTTTTAAAACTTATTTTTTTTCAAAAAAAAAAAAAAAGTCAAACTACGTGGACTTTGATTCCTTTACGAGGATACATAGGTAGGTTAATTATAATATTAAAAGTTAAATTTTAATTTTAATTTCTAATATTAGAATTAAAATCAAGTCCCTTTTTTTAAACTTATTTTTTCCAAAATAAAGAAAATGAACTACGTGTACTTTGATTTCTTTACGAGAATATTTAGGCAAGTTAATTATAATATTAAAAGTTAAAATTTTTAATTTTTTATATTAGAATTAAAATCAAGTCCTCTTTTAAAAAATAATTTTTTTTTTAAACTTTTTACGTCAAAAATTCAATTATTTAAATTTTATATAAGTTCTCATCTATTTATCTCATTCTAATTCCATTTAAATTCCTCATTCATCTCAATTATCAAAATTTTATTTAAGTTTTTAAATTTAATTTCAAAAATAAAATCGGCGGTTAACCGACCCTAACCATAACCTTGACCGGTTCACCGCCGGTTCGTTTACGATTAAGGCCCGACCGGTTAATTTAACCGCTGGTTATAACCGAATGTGCATCTCTACTTGGATACCCTCTGTCAAGGCTCTAGTCTCAGCCTCAAGTTCAGACTAAGAGGGGCTCCCCGCAGGCTCATCGACCAAACCAGTTCTGGGTTCGCTAGTGTTTTTTCTTCTGCTTGGTCGAATCAAGAGAATTTCTAAGAATTCCGTCTCAGACGACATGTTTTGAACAAGAGAGTTAGGGTTTTGAGAACCAAAATCAGAGGAATCTAAGATTATCGTACGTCAATAATAATAAAATAGAAAACGGAGAAGAGGGAGAAAGATATATTCAGAATGCGGAAATTCAAAATAAAATAAAATAATCAGTATTGGAGTGGTAAGTTAAGAGGACTTACGCATGGTGTTGAGAAGTAATAAACTCGCTGGGTTGAAATTCTGAGTTTCAAGGTGACTTTATTTTTTGCCGCAGAATTCTTGGAGTTTTTGTGGAGGAAAATGGTGAAAAATTGCTTTTGATTATTTGAAATACCAAGAGGTGAAGGTGAAAGGGTGCTTGTATTGAGAGCGGCGTAAATCTGAGAAGACAGGGAGGTTTTTTGGGCGATGCAAAGGTTGGTAGGGTTAATTGTTGGCCTTTCATTTTATGGCCCACAATAATAAATATATTATGAGGAAATAAGAATTCGACACGTGTCCGACACGATGAAAGTATGCATTTAATGTTCATAAGTCTGAGGTGATGTTTGATGATTTTTGCGCTTTCACCAAGAGGTATGTAGGATTGACTTTTGGGATTATTCATGATTACATTCCACTTGACTTCCTACTTCAATCAAGTAGAATGTGGGAGACTAGCTGATACGACATCAAATCCATGTCGGTGAACATGAAGGTTTATGGGGATTTATGAGGCGACCTCCCCTTTAGAAGGGGCACATCTTTTTATAGGGGGCGAGCTATTTTGGGGAATGGCGAGCTCTTATCAGGTAAATGGTATTATGATAACTCGTTATTGAGAGTTGGGCTTTATGGTTAATACGATCTTGGGTCCCGGCGGACTGAAGACATGGTATGATTATTGGCGCATGGTTATTATGGTAATTTAATGAGAGTTCTAATATTAATGGTAACTTAACATACATGATAAATCCTAATTTTAAGTCGATCGCTATTTATGGTACTGTGATTTTAATAGGAGAGATGAACCTTAAATTGGGAACACGTCTCTTATCTATAAAAAGCGGACAGATGCCTCACTTTTCTTTCTAAGTTGATTTTATATCTTACACTTTGAGTTCTCGCATACCACTCTTAAAAACTATCTGACTTAAGCATCGGGTTGTTCGGCTTGGATTCTGTTTTACATGTTGATCAGGTCGCCAAAAGCTTTTTGGAGTGCTATCAAGTCGCCTAGCACATATTTGAGATTATTATTACTCTCTTTTCTTGATGAACCAGACGATTCTTTATATACCTCTCGCATGTCAAAGCTTTCATATCTCCTGGAACCAGGGGCGGATTCAGGTTTTTATGTTTGGGTAGGCCGTGAATAATTTTCTTGTAATAATATAAAAGGAAAGAAAAAGGAAAAGAAAATAGTGGGATATAGGGGTCGGATTTTTTTATAAAAAATAAAGGGAAAGAAAAAATAAATACGGGGCTATCTATAGGGATCAAAAAAATTTTATTAAGAAAAAGGGAAGAATAAAAGAAATAAGAAATAAGAGCCTATTTATAGGGATCAAAATTAAAAAAAAAAATGAAAGAGAAAAAGAAATAAGGGGCTATGGTATTTGAAGAAATAATAAAAACAAAGAAAAAAAGGCTTAAAGAAATAAGGGGAAAGGAAGAATAAAAGAATTAAGAAATAAGAGGCTATTTAAAGGGATCAAATTTTTTCTTAAAAAATAAAAGGAAAGAGAAAAAGAAATAAGGGGTCATGTGATTTGAATTGTGACAAGTTTTGGCAAAACAATATAAATGAAAGAGAAAAAACATTAAGAAATAATAAAAAAGAAAGAGAAAAAAGTTTAAAGAAATAAGGGGTGGTGGGGTTTGAACCAATACATTTTGACAAATACAAAGAAACACTAACCATTACACCAACTAAAATAAATGTAAATTTGGGGAAGTCATTTTTAATTATACAAACTAAATCAAATAAACACATGTATTAGTAAAGTTTTTGAAAATTTTTGGGGAGCGTGGCCCCCCAAACCTCAATGTAAATCCGCCCCTGTATTGGGTATCGACAATTGTTGGTCAATGAATAACGAAATTTCTTGATGCATAAACCAAACCTCAATATAAATCCGCCCCTGTATTGAGTATTGACGATTGTTGGTCAAATGAATAACGAAATTTCTTGATATATCTATATGCATGCCTCCAAAAGCTATTTGAAACTTATTTAAAAAAATAAATGAGACAACCAAAGGAACAAGCTCGTGTTAACTTCGTGGATTGTTAATATAAATTTTTTTTTTGGTTAACTATTGATATATTAACGTCTTTTCAATGTCTTATACTGCGCCCGTAGCTCAGTGGTTAGAGCATTTGTTTTCCAAACATAAAGTCGTAGGTTCGGGCAGTACTCGTAATGCACGCTTTTCTCTTTGAGGTAATTTTGATGTTGCACATTGCATCTTCGAAATCGAAGATCTGGGCAGTACTCTTTGAGGTAATTTTGATGTTGCACATTGCATCTTCGAAATCGAAGATCTGGGCAGTACTCGTAATGCACGCTTTTCTCTCTCGGGCTAGGTTCCGAGGCTCTTTTTGAGCGAGAAAGAGGGATCCTGTAAAAAGGAATTTCTGTAACTTTTTGAGGTAATTTTGATATTGCACATTGCATCTTCGAAATAGTCCTATAAATACAACGTTTGCCAATAAATACAACATTATCCACGAAAACATAGCAAACTATAGGTGAATAATTTCTATACAAAACACTGCCTATCCAGTCAAAAAAAAAAAACCATTAACCACCATGCTGAAAGATGTAACTTTTTGAGGTAATTTTACTGAAATTTTGATGTTGCACTTTGCATCTTCGAAATAGTGCCAATAAATACAACATTTCAAGATTAAAAAGATCCAAGAAAACATAATTTCTATACAAAACACTGCCTATCCAGTCAAAAAGAAAACCCATTAACCACCATGATCACAAATCAGAAAAAGGGAAACACTCCATATGCACACTAAATAAAAAAATGCATACAAAATACTATAAGTCCCCAAATCCACACACATCTATTATTCATCGCTTGCCAGCCATGCTGAAAGATGTAACTTTCATAGGCGTCGCTACAACCAATGGAGCCTCTGGAGAATTATCGAGCGCAAACTTGTCGTGCATGAACCGACTCTCGATAATCGACTCGTCCTTCAATACGATTTTGTAACAATAGCAGCTCTTGAGCCCTTGCTGATTCTGGTAACAGTGATGCGCGCTGTTCTTCACCTGCTGGAAATTCCATATAACGCTGAACTTGCCCACTGTTGCAACCAGATGCTTTTCTTGTTTTCCACTTTCAGTAACCTGCAAAAGAAGTGCAAAATAAATCAACCACCACGACAATTTTTGGAAACCCAATTTTGTAACTCTGTCCAATCAAAGCATATCAACTTGAAAATGTAAATATAAAATACTCGCCTTTTTATTTTTTGAAAAATTAAGATGATACCAAAACAAAAGGGACTAAATTGTGAAATTTCAATTTTCTTATTATATTTACTAAAAAAGATGTCGAGGGATTCATGAAGTGGTTTGTGTACTTGAACTTTAATGAAAAATCATTTCAGACTTGATCAGCTTTAATTCCAAATCTCAACCTTAGATCCATCGATACCAAATGCTTTAATTCCAATATGCACTATAACAAGCAAACAACTACTAAATAAACCCTGTTCCAAACAAAAAGTTCAACCCGCGGTAACAACAGTTTCTTATGATGAAAGAAAACAAAAACAAAAACAAAAACAAAATACCTCAAAACAAGCTGCATGTGAACATATTGTAAAAACCACATACAGCTCCATAGCATGCAGTGCACATTCCAACAAGTATCATAATACAAACTACACTTCAAGTCAAAAAGTAAACAACCACGAAACAGAATATAGACAAGTAACTTACCCAAGAGAAATGGCCAGCATGAAACTTATTATCAGCTCCAGCCAGATGCGCATCCACCGGAGTGAGCTTCAGCAGCCTCGGAGCCGGAATCTTGTTCCCCATCCTCCCAGAGAAACCCGTCTTCGTTTTACCATCCTTATCCGTGAACAAAGTGCATATCAAGATCAAATACGTGTCCGTCGTGCCCAACACCCACTTCCCATCATACGTGACATCAACAGACGTGATGGGCGAACCAAGCCCCGGGAAAGCCGTTTTCGCCTGCCTCATCGAAGTCCTCGAGTACAATCTAATCTTCCCGTCGAGCGACCCCACAACAATCGAACCATCCCCCGCCGTTGCAAAACACTGGAAATTCGTCCCCCTTGAGAACTGGTGACCCTGTGTCCAGTGCAAAACGGGCGAGCTCGAATTCGCTATCTTCTGAACCATCCCCTGCTTCTCGCGCATATCCCACTGACACAGCCTGTTGTCGTCCAACCCCAGGAAAGTCGTCTCGGACGGGTCCAACTGAGATCCCTTCGCGTCACTAGTAATATCTTTCATAGTGATGTCAGCACCGTCCTTTTCGAATTTCCAATTCGTAACGATCTTCCCGGTCTCGATATCCATCTGGAGAAGCCCGCCAGACTGTAGCTTGCCTTCCTTTAACGGGCTCATGAGCATCATATTCGTCTCGCCCCTCATCAAAAGGGCTTTCTTGGGAGTTTCAGAGTTTCCAGAGCTCGACCCTATTTTCTGGTCATCGAACTTGACATAAACGCCCTTCCCGTGAATCCCATGGCTAAAGTTCTTCACAACCTGAACTCCTGAATCACTAACAAGAAAGCTATTATCCAATGCACCCAAAGCTAAGCTTTGGATCCCGCCACCTACGGCCGCCTCCTCGAATTCTTTGAGCAAATCCTGAGTCTCCCTCTCCGGAAACTCCACGGGCCGCTTATCCGGTCTTTTCCACTCGCCATCATCCGCATCCTCCCACATAGAATCATCCGACTCCTCGGGCTTCGCCCAGCCCAAAAAATCTTTTCCGTAAATTTTAACTTTATTTTCCTCTGTAGGTTTCAATCCATAAACATTCTCAAACAAACGGTCCTGGAATTTAGTAACAAAACTCCTGTAGTCCTCATCTTTCAAGAACTTCAAAGCCCACACGCCACCGTCCACGAAATCAACCCTCCTCTGATCCCCAAAAAACTTCATCTGCAAATCGGTCGAAACCCTAGCCTTGATTTTCCTTCCCACTTTCAAAACCCAAAATCCTTCACCGCGACCCAAATCAATCTCATCATACTCCTCCTCGTCGTCAATTTTCAACATCTTGACGAATTCATAAGAACTCAATTTCTCCGAAACCACCCATTTCGCCTTCGGCGTGTTCCCACCGATGTGAAGGTAAAGCTTAACAGGATTCCTGAGATCAACATTAGGTTTCCGAGTGGGAGGGGTGGAGCTTTTCTGGTATTTCAATTTTAAAGCCTGTAACCTCGAATCCACATCGTCTAGGGTTTGCGCACTCACCTGAGGGGTACGATCCTCTGCGTCGACATATTCCTCCGAGTCCTGCTCCTCCTCCGATTCGTCGCCGGAATATTCCGAATCGGAGAGTTCGAGTCCTTCGCGACTTTGTGAACCGCCCATGGTGGTGGCGCGCCGGCGCTCTGATTTGATCCGAATAAAATACCGTTCAACAGTTCGTAAAATCAAAACTCAAAAAAACCAAGTCACTCAGAGAAATGGAGAAATTCGATTTGGATAATTGACGTATTTGGAGTGTTGATTTTGAGAAGATTTAGAGAGAAATCGGAAAATAATTTGGGGGCGGTGACGGATTATTTATAAGGGCACACATAGTAGCGTAGATCTGACGGGGACACGTGTGATCTTGCTTGCTAATGAAGGAAGGAACCAAAAAAGCGCGGAGAAATATTTGTTTAACCACGCGTAGAAATCGTGTTTGCGATTCAATCATTTCTAAGAATAATGAGATTTTACTATTTTAGTTTAGTTGTTAATTTTTGATTTTGGTCAACCCACTATACACGATTTTTACACATCTTTTGATATGCAAATTTTATTTTAGTTTTGATAATTTTACCCATTTTTTAGTTAATTTTGTTAAACTATATTTTTTCCATGATGCCTAACAACGATAATATCAACCAATAATAATTAGATTAGCATATTTAGTAATAAAATTAATACATCTGATGTCATTGCATAAATAATAATAATAATAATAATAATAATAATAATAACCCCAACTTGTTTTCAATGATCATACATTTTTTCTTAATTCATCCATTAATTATTATCAATTCAATTAAACTATTTTCATAACATAAAAATTGTAGTGTACGATTGCATCATTTATATTTTAAAAATTACACAGTCATATTCGATTACCACATTCATCGATCAACCTTGTTTTCAATAATTACCAATTTAAATTAACTGTTTATTGTAAGACAATAAGCACAGTACAATTGTGTTTTCACAAATCCTCCACTCTATAATAAAATTGAAAATTTCCCATTTAGTATCAAAATAAAACTTTTATATACCATTTGTCAATTTAAAAATTTTATCCCACAAGGCAAAGTTAATTTATTAAATAAATTATAAATAAGAATTGGTCACTAATACGTAATATATTGTATAGGTCAATAAGTTATAAATACGGACTGGTCAATAAATTAGTATTCAATAATACATCATATATAATGTATAGGTCATGTAACATTAAGTTATTGGGATTGGTATGAGATAATTTTTTACAAATATTACACCTAATGTGAATTAAATCAAATTAAAAGCAAAGCAATACATGCTAACTGATACTAATTTCTACTTTGTATAATTTAAATTGGGAGGGTGGATTTGTCTTGTCATTAAGTGAGTTATATTAAGTGTGTAAGCGGAAGATTTTTGGGACAATTTTGATATGATCATGTAAATATTTTATTTCAAATACTCTAGTAAAAATATTATTTTCTATATAATTAATTATTTTACAATTTAATCTAAACTAATATATATATATATAAGAATAATAATTTATCCTTATCAATGATTTCTTTCTTTTTTTTCCTTTCAATTTTTTTTTATTCAATACAACCAAGATTTATACTATTACATGACATTTTCATATTATTGTCATCAACCGTTAAACACAAATATAATACTACATAGTGCAATTCATACTTATACTGTATACGGTCGGAATTCCATACTACTAATTTTTATACTTTTAATCATTATATGCAAAATTTCACACTACACCGTGAGATTTCATACTATGTCATGTAATTATTTTATGCACCGTGTCACACTAGAATACAATCTTTTTTTTTTTTTTTTTTTTTACAATTTTATATTTTTAAATTTCAATTCATACTATATGAAATTCAAACTGACACTGTGGATTCATACTAAGATTTCACATAATCAATAAATTTCATACAATTATATTTTAAAAATCATACTACTATTATCAAATTACATACTATTATATTTTAAAAATTCATACTACCATTATCAAATTCATAACTCTACTTAAAATTCAAAAAATCAATAAAAATATTATTACATTTTAAAATTCATACTACTATTATCAAAATTACATACTAACCCTACCATATTGGAAACTACATTATGTAGTTGTTGTTTTTTGGTTTTTTGTTTTTTTTTTAATTTTTAGATTGGACTGTCAAATTTTATATTTAAATTGCACAAGATAATTTCATACTACACAATATTTCAAAAAAAATAAAAAAATACATACTGCACCAAGCATAATTTTAATACTACTCATTACATGTGTGAGCAAAATTCCATATGTCCATTATTAGTAGTAGTAGTAGGTGTAAAGGTAGTTTTGATCATTTAAGTTGTAATATTGATTAAATATGATATATTTGACTAAATGGGTAGAGTATTTGACAATTAATGTTAATAGGAGTATAGTAAAAATGAGATTTTTCTCAGTTATTTTTGACCTAAATGGGATAAGATGCCTTGCAATTAGCCTAATTTGTAATTCGCTAGCAAACTTACATAACTAGTAATAAAATTAATACAATAGATAAGGTAAACCTGTTTTTTTTTTTTTTTTTTTTTCAAAAATAACAAATATTATGAAACAAAGAAAGTACTGGATAAAAAATTACTCCCTACGTCCCATTCTATATGTCGCAGTTGATCATTTCACGAAGATTAAGAAAGATGATTGGTGTTATAATTATATGTATCAAATGATCATGATATCATTTTGTTTAAAATAATTAAAAGTTTGAAATAATAAAGGTATGGGTTAAAGCAGTAAAGTAACATTTACTTTTTATTGAGAAAGTAAAAATTAACAATGATTCTCTATTGAGAATGTAAATGTGACAGATAGAACGGGATGGAGGGAGTAAAATACATTTTTATCAAACATAGAATTACTTAAAATTCATATCAAATGTCTTTATGAGTTCACTTTTTACTCCTCAAGTGCACCGACATTACGAATCAGCGTTTTACACCATTTCAGTTGGTAATTTTTTACAAAATTTTTGCCAACGTAAAATATATTTATCATAAATACATATGACCTATAATTTGAAGGGATAAATTGACCCTATAACAATGTTTAATTGCTTATTCGGGTAGGATAATCTTTGGAGGTTTATAAACTCACATTTGCCTTTCTAAGTTAAGTTGTTATACAAACCACACTTAGTATGATTTGTTTACTTAAAACTTGATAAGTGTGACTTACCTGAGTAACTTAATTTTCATGTTACGTTAAATATCTCGAACTTGAGCTCATCTAGCGTATTAAAAAAAATTCAACCGACAGTGCCAACAGGTGACATATGGCACAATTGAATTGCATAAAGTTAGTTTTTTTTGTTAATGATTTTTTAATCAATTTCCGTGCTTATGTTATGTGAGCTTTGTGTGTTTGTGTTTCACACAACTAATATGATTTAATGTTTATTTAGGGGAAAAAAAGATTACCCCCCAAACTATTGCGATTTTTACAGTTTACCATACGAACTTTTTTTTGGAATAACCCGTCATATGAACTATGCACGAATTGCATTTTAACTCCCTGCACCACATTTTTTTTTGTGATTTTATTCCACGTCATTCGGTTTTCACAGGGACATTTATGGGTTTTCATAAAAAGGCTGAAAGGGGCGGGATTTGCATATGTTCTAAGGTTTTGGAGGCAAATTGTCAAGGAGCTATATACCAAAAAAATGTGGAGGCATACTGCTGAGGAGCTTTTGGATGATATATGCCACTGTGGAGCACCTGCCGTGAATAGAACAATGTATTCAGACTTAGACCCAGGGAGGAGGTATTCGACATGCGGAAACTATCGGTTAAGTGAAAGAGCTATCAAACCTTTAGGTACAAGAACTTAGAGATTAGGATTAGTTTTGAGAAATTTAGGTGTTTTGGAATTTGGGGGCAATTTATACAATTTAATGGACAAATCAATTGAAAATTAGGGTTTGGTTTCGTATGCTGTGTCGATTTTGAATTTGGAGTCAATGTATGAAATATTTAGGGACTGTCAATTATAAGTTAAGGTTTTTAACATTGTGTTGATTTTGATTTTGATTTATGCAACATACAGTTTAAAGTTCAAGTTAATTTAATTTGGGCGTTCTGAATTTGGGGACAACTTACGGTTGGTCAATTAAGTGTGTGATGATTTCTGAAACTTATTGTAAATGATCATTGAATGCAATTACATTGTATTGATTCGGATTTTAATTCTGGGGGAAAATTATGAAATAAATATTTTAAAGTTTGGGTTAGTTTGGGGTCAGTTGGGTATATATTAATTTGGTGGCAATTTAGGGCTGGCCAATTAAGTGTGTGATGGTTTCTGAAATTTATTGTAAATGATCAATGAATGCAATTAAATTGTATTGATTTGGATTTTGATTTTGTGGGCTAATTATGAAATAAGTATTTTAAAGTTCGGGTTAGTCTGGGGTAAGTTGGGATTTTTTTAATTTGGGGGCAATTTAGGGTTGGCCAATTAAGTGTGTAATGATTTCTGAAATTTATTGTAAATGATCAACGAATGCAATTACATTGTATTGATTTGGATTTTGATTTTGGAGCAAACTATGAAATAAATATTTTAATGTTCGGGTTAGTTTGGGGTAAGTTGGGCATTTTTTTATTTGAGGGCAATTTAGAGTTGGCCAATTAAGTTCTGAATTTTATTGTAGAAGAGCAATGGATGCAATTACTTTGTGTGGATCAATCCACCGATGTGTACGGGATCCAAACATGTAATTCCTGGACTACATAGGCGAGCCAAGAGACTTGAAAAGAGTTGTCAAGAAAGACAAGAAGGGAGAAATGGTTGTTGTTGGTACTAGTGTGTTCATGGATTGTTATGTATTTATATAAGTGACTTTATTGCTTATTAGGGTGAATTTGTTAAGTTGAAAATAGGGTGAATGTTGTAGTATTTTGTAAGTGGTATTGTTAGCTTTTGGTTAGTTATGGTGGGTAACATGTCACTGTTGAACATGTTTTCAAATTCTAGGTTTCAAATGGGTTGATGAATTTTGGAGATGTTTCGTTTGTTTTCAGACATTTGTATATGTTTTCTAATGGGCCAATGACTTCATATACTTATGCAATTTGTAACCTAATTGAACATGAAACACAAATCCGAACTTATTGATTGAAGAACAAGGCATCAGAACTTGTAATCCATACAAAATTTACCATTGCTTGATGAAAATATACAATTGAGTGTTCCAAAAGATAAGCATACAAAAAGATATCTCATTACATTACATCTTAAATTATATCCAAACATACAAAACATGTTAATCAAGGATCCCATTACATGAGTCATACCAAAACTATGGCTTCTAGGTTATTAATTTTTTCAAATAACCCGCAAAGACAAAACATTCAAGTTTCTAAATAAGTTCCAAAAGATTCAAAAACATCTATTGACAAAAATACCCTGACAAGTTTCTAAAGTATGAACATAACTTAAGGGTTCTTCAAGAAACTAATGCACACAACCTGAGGTTTTTTCATCACTTGGGAAGCCAAATGGATCCTAAACGTTCAAACTGCTCATCAGCCTGGGTAAGTGTTCTTCTTCACCTATTACACACAAAGAAAATATAATTAAGAACCCTTACACTTAATACCATGTTGTCTCGCAACTTTTCTAAATATCTTTGTGTCAGTAAAGCCATGCCAAGTTCAAACTCAGGGTCTTTACCATCTACTTTATGGTCGAACACTGGGGCACCATTATGCATCTTTCTTTTTTCCACAAGAACTTGTTTAGACCCTGATGCACTTCCATTAAGTGTATGCTTATCTGGTATGTTCAACCATCCCCACTCAGCATCTACATCTATATTTCCATCAAACAACACTTCATCATCTGACGCATCATATTCACTATCTATAGAGAAATCAGACAACTCAGACTCACTATCACTATAAACTATGTCATCAAGTTCACTCTCATCACTCACATTGTCATCTTTTATATCAAAATCTACACCCTCATTACTCTTTAAGTTCCCTACATCATCACCCATAAACTGCAATGACTCATCTACACTTGGCAATTCAGACTCAGTAGCATTTGTGGGATTATCATGTTCTATAAAAAAGACTCACCACCCTATTATTATCTACCAACTGCACCAAATTAACTACATCCAAGTCATCTTTTAGTAAAATCAACTCAGAACAATCTTCTACCACCCTCTTGCTAGAACATCATGTAATTTTCAACACCAACTTTCTTAGACATGTTATGAAGCTCAACCATATATATCAAATCTGCATCACATAGTCTACATATTCAATATCACTCCCACAATACACTGTTTTCCCTATGGTAACAAACCACCAGAGTGATTAAATGCAATTGTGAAAAGTTCATCATAACTACCTGAAATAATGAAGAAGATACAAATAAGAACATGTAACCAGTTGAAGATTTGTAAAGTAAACAAACGAAACCCCAAACTTAACCTAACATTGATAACATAAATAAATAAGAGAATTCTGACACAAACCTCGAAGCCATATATTTTTGACAAAATATTTAATAAATAACCTTCACAAATTATAATAAGGGTTAATTGTATATAGAATCACAACCTTTGTTTAATTTGCAAAATAAACTAAATCTTTTTAAGTTTGCAAAAAAAGACACAAGTTTCATTACCTTTTGCAAAACTAAGCACGAGTAAGTAGGGTGAAAAAAAAATCCACGTGTCCGGCCATAAATCACACCTGGCACTTAATATTTAAAAAGGACTTTTTTTTAAATTCCAAATCAACCTATTCGGCGTCATTTTGTGTTTAAGAACGAGAGACTTCTTTTTTTTCCTTTAGTGCACTATCTTTTTCAACCGTTCCCTTTAAACTAGTAAATCGTCTCTCTCCGTCAAAATCAACAAGACTCTTGTTTTCTAACAGTCAAATTCGAAAACTCATTCTCACCAAATGGTTGAGACTGTTTTTTATCAGTCGATCCAGACAAGATCTGTGCACTTTATTTGGATCCGCCATGATAATTTTTGAAGCCCGCCGAATCTCTGCTATTTTATCATCAAGTGCACTTGGTTTTGTCGATTCAGCATCGTAATTATGTGACGGCTCCTTATCTTGGTTTGGTTGCTCTTCGTGGCCGTCGTTTTCACCGGCTTTGATGTCGAGATTAGGGTTTGCTAAAATAGCTGAAATATGGAAAGTAATATTTTCCTTCTTAACGACCGGATCAAATCTCTCCACGCAGACTTACGACATTTTAGATTTTGTATTTGTTGGTTGGTTGGTTATTCACAACCTATTTCTTCTTTTAAAAAATAGAGATCGCAAAGATCTCTCCCAAATACTAACTTGTATAATGATTTTCAGAAGCTTAACAGTTAGAATTTTGTTTTATGCGGCTTCATTTTTTGTTGTAAGTTCTAATTCAAATTTGTGTAGATAAGAAAAAATAAAAAGGGACCTGATTCTTTAAAAAAAATAAAAACGACGATGTGGAATAGTTTTTTTCTTTTTTCTTTATCATATTTATTGGCAAAAGGGAATTATGGCTGGACACGTAAGACTTTTTTGTCACCGGAAATGACTCATGCTTTGATTTGCAAAGAGTAACGAAGATGGTGTCTTTTTTTGCAAACATAAAAATGATCGGTTTATTTTGCAACTTAAACAAAGGTGGTAATTTTATATGCAATTAACCCTTAAAATAATCCCAAGTTCACATCCTCCAACAAACAATCATATATTATATTCAGAATTCCAAATCATAGGTAGGAATCTCATAATTTTTAATGAACAATGTATATCCCTAACACCAATAATTAGAAAAAAGATATTTTTAATACATTATGGATATCAAACTTCAATTTCTTAAATTTATAATACATTATCGCAATCTGGATTATTCAAACTGCTACGGCCGTCAACACCCTTCTCGCAAAATTTCCAACCCACTGCGCTCGATTAATTATTACTTTTCAACTTTCTATCACCTTTCTTCTTGGATTTTCTGGGATTTTACGAGTTTTCAAGAATAAAATAGAGAGATTTTTGATTTCAAATCCTAGATTTCAGAATTGGGGATCGACAAATGACGCTTTAATTTCCAACTAACAAGACTTATAACATATGCAAATCCAGCCCCTTTCAGTCTTTTTATGAAAACCCAAAAATGTTCCTGTTAAAACAGGATGACGTGGAATAAAACCACAAAAAGTGGTGTAGGGACTAAAATGCAATTTGCGCATAGTTTATATGGCGGTTTGTACCAAAAAAAGTTCGTATGATAAACTATACAATTCGCAATAGTTTGGGGGGCAAAATATTTTTTCCCTTTTTATTATTAATTTGAGAGATAATTTTAAGGTGGAATTTCTGTTAATACAATATTAGAAAGTTGGTTTAAATTGCCTTTGACATGATGTGTCACCACATGATTGGATCTATTTTTATTAAGTTAATTTGGCCTAATTTACTTAGGGATTTATTATTATATATTGAACTTTCACTCCAAGATTATTGATTTGAATCCATTTTGTATTTTAATAGGATTGTGTTCGTGTGTGATTATTTCCTCTTCAATAAAGAAATTGGATTTTGGTACTTTAATAATATTGGCCAATTTCTATGTAAATTTGTTTCTTTCGATGTTTTCAGACGATTCCGATTAATTTGGAGTATTATTTTATTTTTTGCAATATGAGATCTAGTCCAAACATATTTGTCTATTACGTAAATGAAGTTAGTGCAACTTGATATTATGTAAAATATTTATATATTGATGTATGTTTATTTATATATAATATATCTGAGAATATTAATTTAATGTATTCATACACATGCAGATTCGCTGAATCGTGGTGTGATAGTAACAATTATATGTTCTATCTAGTGGAAATAAAAGAAAAGAAAATACTATCTTTCTTAACTCTCTAAACTTTCTTATAATGTATAAGTAGATTAATTATATTAAATTATATATATTTAAATTATCATTCTTTATACAATATATTTTTCTTTACGTAATAATACATTTACTGATAATAGTCGTTTATATTATAAATATTTCAGAATTTATTAAATTAGCTTTTCTGAAATAGTTATTATTTATACAATATAATATTTCTTTACATGTATAATTGTCTATTAATAATATCTTATCTTAAAATTTGAGTCTTATTTATTTACTGAAAATATATGATAAATAAAAGATACATTAGAAAAAAAATTCCAAATTATAGGAAAGATAAATCAAACATTAAAAGACCAAAGAAACAAATTTTAAAAAAATTTAAATTATAAATTTAATGCCTGCCAGCTAAGGACCGAAAATTCTCAAATAAGAATTTAAATATGAAAGGGTAAAATAAAAAAGAAAGATAAATGAGTTTCATTCTTAGAACAAAAATTCTTGATGACGGTTTTAATTATTTGTGGAGAGAGAAAAAAAATAAATTACAAGAAAAGAATTAAAACATACATTCTTTAAATAAATATAATTATTATTTGTTAATATGTCAAGAATAAGAATAACATAATTTAAAATACAGTTTAATGGGAAATAAAAGTACACTAATGGATTAGATTTTTTTAGTTTTAATTATCTGTAGTGAGAGGAAAAAAAGAAATTATATAAAGATAATTCACGTTGTAACATACATAAGGATACTATAAAATACAAAAGTTTGTGTTATACAACTTAATAGGTACATTTCTTTAGGCGCTCCCAAAGTGTTTCTTTTTCATTAGGGCATTTTTTAATTTTTAATTTAGTTTAGTTTCTCTACTTTATGGTTGTTTTACTTTTTTCTTTTTTTTTTTTTTTGGGTTTGAGCAATTTTTTGAAGGTCTCTCAATTTTTTTTGTTTTTTT